>CAUYON010144069.1:0-39226 GCA_963573935.1 Arctocebus calabarensis
GGTGCCTGTAGTCCCAGCTACTTGGGAGGCAGAGGCAGGAGACTCGCTTAAGCCCAGGAATTGGAGGTTGCTGTGAGCTGTAATGCCACGACACTCTACCCAGGGCGACAGCTTGAGGCTCTGTCTCAAAAAAAAAAAAAAAAAACAATTTTGCCTTGGCACCCATAGTTCAGCAGCTACGGCATCAGCCACAAACACCTAAGTGATAGATTCGAATGCCAAACAATGACAACTACAACCAAAAAATAGCCAGGAGTTGTGGCGGGCACCTGTAGTCCCAGCTAATTGGGAGGCTGAGGCAAGAGAATCACTTAAGCCCAAGAGTTTGAGGTTGCTGTGAGCTGTGACACCACAGCACTCTACTAAGGGTGATAGTTGAGACTGGGGGGTGGGGGGCGGGAGGAGGGAGGGTTTTAATGGCCCGGCACCTGTAGCTCAATGGTTAGGATGCCGGCCACATACACCGAGGCTGGCAGGTTCAAACCCAGCCTGGGGCCAGCTAAAACAATGACAACTATCACAATAAAATAGCCGCATGTGGTGGTGGGTGCCTGTGTCCCATCTAATTGGGAGGCTAAGGCAAGAGAATCACTTAAACCCAAGAGTTTGAGGTTGCTGTGAGCTGTGACGCCATGGCACTCTACTGAGGGCAACATAGTGAGACTCTGTCTCAAAAAAAAAAAAAAAAAAGGCTTTGTAAAATTATATCTATGTAGTCTCAACAAGACTTAGCTAGTAAAAACTAGATAATAAAGGAAAGAAAAGAACCAAAGGTGACTCAGAGGTTTCTAACTTTAGTGACTAGAAGTCAATAAATAAAAAGGAGACTACATTAATAACAGGTTGAGAGAGCAAATAATGGCAGAAAAGAAAGTAAGAGTACAGTTTTAGGCACAGTAAAATTTGTAATATTTGTGAAACAGCAATAGACAGGTCAAAGCATATACTTGGAAATACAGATTTTGAGTTGTAAGACAATGAGAAACAAAAAAATAGAATGGAAATCACATAAGGTATTTAATAGGTAAATATTAAAACTACTACTAAAGAAGAGTTTGCCCAAGAAAAAATATAGGCTGAGGGAACAAGATTTACAGGGAATGCAAAAAGAATCAAAGATGACTATAAAGAAGCAATTTGAAGGAAGAACCCTGAGAATGCCAAATTGAAAGTAAGGGAGAAGTTTTATTTTTTTGTTTGAGACAGAATCTCACTTTGTTGCCCTCGGTAAAGTGTCAAGGTATCATAGCTCACAACAACCTCAAACTCTTAGGGTCAAGCGACTCTCCTGCCTCAGCCTTCCAAATAGCTGGGACTATAGGCACCCACCACAAGACCCAGCTATTTTTTTTAGAGGCAGGGTCTTGCTCTTGTTGAGGATGTTCTCAAACTCCTGAGCTCAGGCAATCCACCTGCCTTAGCCTCCCAGAGTGCTAGGATTACAGGCATGAGCCACAGCACCTGGCCCCTGTATGTTTTTTGAGACAGTCTCACTCTGTCGCCCTCTGTAAGGGTTTTTTGTTTATTTGTTTGTTTGTTTGTTTGTTTTGAGACAAAGCCTCAAGCTGTCACCCTGGGTAGAGTGCCATGGCATCACAGCTCACAGCAACCCCCAATTCCTGGGCTCAAGCGAGTCTCCTGCCTCTGCCTCCCAAGTAGCAGGGACTACAGGCACCCGCCACAACACCTGGCCGTCTTTTGGTTGCAGCCACCATTGATATTCAGTGGGTCTGGGCTGGATTCGAACCCGCGAGCTCAGGTGTACGTGGCTGGCACCTTAGCCCGTTGAGCCACTGGCACCGAGCCTAGAGTGTTGTTTTTTGAGACAGTCTCACTTTGCCACCCTCAGTTGAGTGCCTTAGCCAGCTCACAGCAAACTCAAACTCCTGGGCTCAAGAGATCATCTTGCGTCAGCCACCCATGAAACTGGGACTACAGGTGACCACCACAACAACCAGCTGTTTTTTTAGAGACAGGTCTTGCTTTTGCTGAGGCTGGTTTCGAACTCCTGAGATCAAGCAATCCACCTGCCTTGGCCTCCCAGAGTGCTTGGATTACAGTTATGAGCTACTGTACCCCATCATATGGAAGAAGTTTTAAGGAAGTAAAGGACAATAAGATCCAATGTCTAAGAAAGGTCAAGTAGAATACAGGGTCTGACAATTAACTTCCCAAACTCATCCTAGAGAAAGTGCTACATAACTCATTGATGAATATTACTATGGTCGTCTTTGAAGTATTCTCTTTGGGAAGCTATGCACCAACGCCAGTGCCTAGTTGACCTCTGAAAGCAATTTTGGAACTTTCTGGAATGGCTATCAGGGCTATAGTAGAATTATCCTTGATGTCCTAAATGTCATCAAAATGTTTTCTTTTCAATATTTTCTTTATCTTTGAGTAAAGAATAAAGTCCTCGGGGTCCAGATCAGGTAGGTAGGTAGGGTATTCAAAATAGTTACTTACTGGCTAAAAACTGTCTGACAGTGTCATGTGAGCTGGTGCACTGTTGTGATATAAGAGCCATGAAGTATTGCCTAAGCTTTTCAGTTAAGATTATGGCTCAGAGCCCATAGCTCAGTGGTTAGGGTGCTGGCCTCATACACTGGGGCTGGTGGGTTTGAACCTGCCCCAGGCCTGCTAAGCAACAATGACAACAACAACAATACAAAAAAAAAAATAGCTGGGCATTGTAGCAAGCGCCAGTAGTCCCAGCTACTTGGGAGGCTGAGGCAAGAGAATCGCTTAAGCCCAAGAGTTTGAGGTTGCTGTGAGCTATGACACAACAGCACTCTACCCAGGGTGACATAGTGAGACTGTCTCAAAAAAAAAAGATTTTCCTGTTTCTCTACCAATGTTTACTTGGTCTATCTATGCTTTTCACAGTCAGCAATAATTCTGACACACAATTCCATGAATTTTGCATTGTTTTTGTCAGTTCCACTTATTACTAGCCACCCAACCTCTCTTCATCTGTTACTGTTTTCTCTGCCCTCAGAAAACGCTTAATCCATTTGTACACTGCCATTTCCATTTTCCACATGGTATCATCCCCGTAAACTTAGACTAAGATGTCCCAGATTTCACTTCTGTTCTTGAAAAATTTAACAAGAAATTTAATGTTTGTTCATTGCTCTAATTCAAGCTCCAATATACTCACAATGGCAAACAAAAATATGTAACAATAATGAATGCCACTTAATGAGACATTGCCACATATCAACACAAACACAGCTGTGAGACACTGATATACCAAGGTTATAAAACCTTACCGAATTGTTTGCGCAGTGCTGCCAATGTAAGCACATGGTGGCAATTTCACCAACTTAACTGTCAGACTTCATAATCTCTGAAAAGCATCTATTAGATTTTAAATTGATTATTAGGTCATTTTGGTGTTTTTTTTTTGTTTGTTTGGTTTGTTTTCTTTTTTGAGACAGAGTCTCACTTTGTTGCCCTTGGTAGAGTACTGTGGCATCATAGCTCACAGCAACCTCAAACTCTTGGACTTACATGATTCTCTTGCCCACCCTTCAAAAAGGCTTGGACTACAGGCACCCACCACACCACCAGGCTATTTTTAGACATGAGGCCTCACTCTGGCTCAGGCTGGTCTTGAACCTGTGAGCTCAGGCAATCCACTCGCCTTGGCCTCCCAAGTGCTAGTATTACAAGCATATCAGTATTGTTCTTATTTATTCTTCTAGAGACAGGGTATCAATGTGTCATCCTGGCTGGAGTCCAGTGGTGTCATCACAGCTCACTATAGCCTTGAACTCCTGGGTGCAAGTGATCCTCCTATCTCAGCCTCCAAGTAACTGAGACTACTGGCCACCATCACAGTGCTCAGCTAATTTTTTCGATTTGGGGGGAGATAGAGTCTTGCTATGTTGCCCAAGCTGTTGTTGAACTCCTGGCCTCAAATGATCCTCCTCCTTCACCCTCCAAAAGTACTGGATTTTAAGGTATGAGCCACTGTGCCCAGGCCCCATTTTAGTTTTTTTTTAGAATCGCCCTCAGTAGAATGCCTTGGCACTTAGGAGATTCTCCTGCCTCAGCCTCCCGAGTAGCTGGGACTACAGGTGCCCACCATAACATCCAGCTATTTTTTTGTTGCAGTTCAGCCAGGGCTGGGTTTGAACCTGCTGCCCTCAGCGTATGAGGCTGGCGCCCTACTCACTGAGCAACAGGCAACACCCACATTTTGGTATTGTTAAATAAATTTCAGTGAAGAAGCAGAAAGCCAGACGTGGGATCAGAGTGAATGGGAAATAAGCAAATCATGTTAGTCCACTTTGTGCTACTATAAAGGAATACCTGAGGTTGGGTACTTTGTAAAGAAAAGTTTATTTGTCTTAAGTTCTGCAGACTGCACAAGAATGTCACCAGCATTTGCTTCTTGTTAGGGCTTCAAAGAGCTTCCAACAGGGTGGAAGGTAAAGGCAGAGCAGGCATGTTATATGGTAAGAGAAGCAAGAGAAGGAAGAGGCTCCTTTAAACAACCAGTTCTCAGAAGAATAAAGTGAGAACTCACTTATTATCACAGGGAGGGCACCAAGCCACTTATGAGGGATCTGACTCATAACCCAAACAACTCCCACCAGGCCACACATCTAAATCATATCATTACTATTATCATCTCAAAAAGATTCTAACTTCAGAAAGCTTATCTGTGTTAGGATTGTGGTCTCTGAACAGTATTTTCCACTGAAAGGTACCAGGACTTCTTAGAGGATTGGTTGGAAGATTCCAAGTATGAGATAGTACTCATAGGTTTCATAGTATAGGATGAGCCTGGGTTGGGTACACACTTTTAGCCAGGAAGGGCTACTGGAGTTAAGTCAAAAGAATACAAGTGCTTAGGTATTTTTCTTTTTGGATGCTCAAGTAAATAAAAAAAATAAAAATAAAAAAATTTTATAGGACCCTTTTTTTTTAATATCTATTATGCCATGAATTCACAGAGAAGAGTGAATTCCATTTGAGAGCCCTTTCCATTGGCTCTCAAAAAGTGTACTATACCTACTATGCCACAAATGCATAGGGAACAGGTTCCAGCAGCTCAGGGTCCTTTCCATTGATTCTCACAAAGTGTGCTTCTCTGGGTGGAGCAGGGTGGCACTTTAATTGAACCCATAAACTTTTCTCTTTGGCTTCTTTCTTTCTCTGACCATTTTCCTTCTTGTGTTTCAGGAAGCTACCTGGGCTCTTAGAGTACTTAATATGCTTAATACCCACATTAATCCTCTTGGCAAGAATCCTGCCCTAAACTTGTTTGTTTACAACAATGTAACAGCATGCTGGATAAACACTGTAGACTCTTTCAAATTTTAAGGTAATATTTGTGTGACATGTCTTTTTTAACAGTACCCCTTCCTTTGATGTCTACAATATCACCTTTCCTCGAGATTCACATATATGTGGCCAAAGAAACAACTCTATATTTTCCAAAAGTCTAATAACTATATACCAGATGCCTCTCCTCTTTCTCTTTGTATTCATCATTTTGGCAAATAACTGGAAGATGGCAGCTCCAGCCAAAAAGACGGAAATTGTTTTCTTAATTTCATTTTGGGATTGTTCTTTCTGAGAGTATAAAAATACTGATTGTGTTGGGCAGTGCCTGTGGCTCAGTTAGTAGAGTGCCGGCCCCATATACCGAGCGAGGGTGGCAGGTTCAAACCTGACCCCTGCCAAACTGAACCAGCCGGGGCGTTGTGGCAGGCACCTGTGGTCCCAGCTTCTTGGGAGGCTGAGGTGAGAGAATCGCCTAAGCCCAAGAGCTGGAGGTTGCTGTGAGCTGTGACGCAAGAGCACTCTACTGAGGGCAACAAAGACAGAAAAAAAAAAAAAAAACAAAGAAAAAGTACAATTGTGTTGATGTTGTATCTTGCAACTTTGCTGAATTAATTAGATCTCTTGCAAGTTTTTTGTGTATTTTTAGGGTTTTCTACAAGTAAGATCATGTTGTCCACCTATAATCCTAGCACTCTGGGAGGCAGAGGCGGGTAGATTGCCTGAGCTCACAGGTTCAAGACCAGCCAGAGCAAGAGAGAGATCTCGTCTCTAAAAATAGCCAGGTGCTATAGTAGGCACCTATAGTTCCAGCTACTTGAGAGGGTGAGGCAAGAGGATCACTTGAGCTCAGGAGTTTGAAGTTGCTGTGAGCTATGACACCACAGCACTCTTCCAAGGGCAACAAAGTGAGACTCTATCTTCAAAAAAAAAAAACAAAAAACATGTTGTCCTTACACAGAGATAGTTTTATTTTTCCTTTACTAAAAAATAAAAACCTAAAACTTTTCCTTTACTGTTTGGATGCCCTTTATTTCTTTTTTCTTGCCTAAATGTTCTGGCTAGAATAAGTCTTATATTCAGAAAAAGTGGGGCATGAGCCATCCTTATCTTGCTCCAGATCTTAGGGGAAAAGTTCTCAGTTTTCCACTATCGAGTATGTTAGCTATGATTTTTCATAGGTACTCTATCACGTGGAAGGAGTTCCTCTCTACTCTATAAATAAAGTTTTTCTTGGTTTGGTGCCTGTAGCACAGTGGTTACAACACCAGGGTGGTGGGTTTGAACCCAGCCTGGGCCAGCCAAAACAACAACTGCAACAAAAAACAGGTGGGTGTTGTGGTAGACACCTGTAGTCCCAGCTACTTGGGAGGCAGAGGCAAGAGAATCACTTGAGCCCAAAAGTTGGAGGTTGCTGTGAGCTGTGATGCCAGAGCACTCTACCCAGGGTAACATAGTCAGACTCTGTCTCAAAAAAAAAAAAAAGAGTTTTTCTTAATTAAAGAACGCTAGATTTTCCTAAACGTTTTTTCTAAATCAACTGAGATGATAATGAACAGTTATCCTTCACTGTCTAAGGCAGGCATCCTCAAACCTTTTAAATAGGGGGCCAATTCACTGTTCCTCAGACCGTTGGAGGGCCAGACTATAGTTTAAAAAAAAAAAAACTATGAACAAATTCCTATGCACAATGCACATATCTTATTTTGAAGTAAAAAACAAAACAGGAACAAATACAATTCACGCCAACTCATGTGGCCCGCGGGCTGTAGTTTGAGGACCCCTGGTCTAAGGGGATGGACCATGGACACCATGGACACCAAAATCCTTAGATATTCAAGTCCCTTATATAAAAGGGCACCATATTTGCATATAACCTACATACATCCTCTCATATACTTCAAATTATGTCTAGATTACTTATAATGCCCAAAGGAAATGCTATGTATAATAGCTGTTACACTGTATTTTTAAAATTCATATTATTTTTTATTATTATATTATTATTTTTTCCCCAAATATTTTCATCTGCAGCTGGGTGGAATCTGAGGATACAAAGGGCTAACTATAGTTTTTCTTCTTAATTCTACATGTGCTACCGTGATGTAATACTGATTGATACTTAGGAATAAATTTAACTAAGGGGCTACAAGACTTTTACACTGAAAAACTTGTACACAGCATTGCTCAAAGAAGATCAAAATAAATGCGAAGACATCACATGTTCATGGATTGGAAGATTTTTAATATTGTTAAGATGACAATACTACCTTTGATTTACAAATTCAATTCCACCTCAGTCAAAATCCCAATGGCTTTTATTGCAAAAGTACAAAATGAAATCCTAAATTTTATTCAACCCCAAATAGCCAAACAATCTTGAAAAACAAAAACAAAATTCAAGGACCCACGAATTCAAATTTGAAACCTACTCAAAAGCTACTGTGTGGTACTGGCACAAGGACAGACATACAATGACAGAATGACAGAAATGAGAATCCAGGCCGGGTTCAGTGGCTCCTCATGCCTGTAATCCTAGCATTCTGGGAGATCGAGTCCGGGTGGACTGCTTGAGCTCATGAGTTCAAGACCAGCCTGAGCAAAAAAGTGAGACCTCGCCTCTACTAAACATAGAAAAAATGAGGCAAGAGGATCGCTTTAGCCTGAGTTGGAGGTTGCTGTGAGCTATGACACCATGGCACTCTACCCAGGGCAACAGCTCGAGACTCCCTGTCTTGGGGGAAAAAAAAGGAAATAAGAATCCAGAAATAAACCTTCACATGTGGCTCAGCACCCATAGCTCAGTGGTTAGGGCACTGGCTACATATACTGGGGCTGGTAGGTTCAAACCTGGCCCAGGCCTGCTAAACAACAATAACAACAACAATGGCAGGCACCATATTCCCAGCTACTTGGGAGGCTAAGGCAAGAGAATCGTTTAAGCCCAAGAGTTTCAGGTTGCTGTGAGCTGTGATGCCATGGCACTCTACCAAAGACAACATAGTGAGACTATGTCTCAAAAAAAAAACTTCACATATGTGGTTATTATGTTCTGAATTGTCTGTGTCACCCTCAAATTCATATGTTTAAGTCATAACCTTCAATGTAATAGTATTTGGAGACCAGGCCTTGAGGAGGAAATCAGTTAGATGAGGACATGAGGATAGAGCTCTCATGACAAGATTAACACCCTTTCAAGAAAAAAAAACTCCAGAGAACCTCTAGTCTCTCTCCTCTCATACAAATACATAGTCATGTGAATATACAAAATGGTGGCTGCCTACAAGCTAAGACAGCAGGCCTCTAAATAAAACCTACAAATCTTGAACTTCCCAACCTCCAAAACTGTAAGAAACAAAGATGTGAGCCATAACACCCAACTCAACTGACTTTCAACAAGGGTTCGAATATCATTTAATAGGGAAAGAATAGGCAAACACCTTGATCTTGAACTTCCCAACCTCCAGAACTGTAAGAAACAAATTTCTGTTATTTAAACCACCCAGTGTATGGTATTTTATTATGGCAGCCCAAACTGACTAACACAATGGTCAACTTTTTTTTTTTTTTTTTGGAGACACTGTCTCACTCTATTGCCATCGGTGCAGCTACTGTGGGTACTGGTACAAGGGCAGTCATATCTCACAGCAACCTCAAATTCTTCAGTTCAAGAGATCGTCTTGCCTCAGCCTCTGGGTTAGCTGGGACTACAGGTGCTCCCACAATGCCCAGATATTTTTATAGATAGTCTCGCTCTTTCACAGGATGGTCTTGAACTCCTGAGTTCAAGGTTTACAGTACAGGCACGAGCCACCAGGCCCAGCGTTCATCTGACTTTCTTTCTTTCTTTTTTTTTTTTTTTGGAGACAGGAGTCACAGTCAGTCACCTTGGGGTTGAGTGCCATGGCGTCACAGCTCACAACAACCTCAAACTCTTGGGCTCAAGTGATTCTCTTTCCTCAGCCTCCCAAGTAGCTGGGACTATAGGCACCTGGCTATTTTTTAGAGCTGGGGTCTGGCTCTTGCTCAGGCTGATCTCAAATTCCTAAATTCAAGCAACCCGCCCACCTTGGCCTTCCAGAGGGCTGGGATTACAGATGTGAGCCATCACACCCAACTCAACTGACTTTCAACAAGGGTTCAAATATCACTTAATAGGGAAAGAACAGGCATATTCAACAATAGGTTTTAGAAAAAGGGAATATACACACCCTGAAGAATGAAATGAAATATTACCTTACACCATAAGCAAAATTTAAAGTCAAAATGGATTAAATACCTAAATTAAAGAGATAAACTCACAGAAGAAAACATAGAGGAAAATCTACGTAACCTTGGATTTGGCAACAGTTTCTTAAATGTGACACTAAAAGCATAAGCTACAAAAGAAAAGCAAATGGGAATTCATTAAAATTCAAAACTTTTGGGCATGAAAGGACACTATCACAAGGGTTCAAAAACATAACCGACAGAATAGCAAAAAATAGTTTGCAAATCATATATCTGATAAGTTTATTATCCGGAATATATTAAAAATTCCTACAACAAATAGATAAACTCAATGAGAAAATGGACAAAGAACTAGGCATGGTGACTCACATCTAAAAAACCCAGGAGGCCAAGGTAGGATTGCTGCAGGCCAGGAGTTTAAGAACAGCCTGGGCAACAGAGCTTTTTTTCTATAAAAAATAGGAAAAATTAGCCAGGCATGGGGGTGCATATCTATAGTCCCAGCTACTTGGGAGACTGAGTCAGAAGGGTCACTTGAACTCAGTAAAGGGCTGTAGCGAACTGTGATCAGACTATTGTATGCTGGCCTGGGTGACAGATTGAGACCCTGTCTTCAAAAAAAAAAAAGCAAAAAGGACTTAAATAGACATTTCCCCAAAGATATACAAAAAGTCAATACACACATGAAAACATCATTAGTCATTAAAAAAATGCAAATCTTGTTCTACTGGTTAAAATAAAAATGCAAATCCAAACCACTATAAAATACCATTTCACATATACTAGGATGATTGTTACCAAAAAAAGAAAAAATAACAAGTGTTAGAGAACATGTGAAAAAACTGGAGTCCTCGTGAATTGCAGGTGGGAAATGAAAAATGGCACACCTACCTTGGAATGCTGTTTGGTGGTGGCTCAGCGCCTGCAGCTCAGCAGCTAGAGAGCTGGCCACATACAGTGTAGCTGGCAGGTTCAAACCCAGCCCGGGCTGGCCAAACAACAATGACAACTACAACCAAAAATTAGCTGGGTGTTGTGGCGGGCACCCGTAGTCCCAGCTACTTTGGAGGCTAAGACAAGAGAATTACTTAAGCTCAAGAGTTTGAGGTTCCTGTGAACTGTGACGCCATGGCATTCCACCGAAGGCGACACAAAGACTCTCAGTCTCCAAAAAAAAAAAAAGCTGTTTGGTGGTTCCTCAAAAAGATAAGCAAAGATTTCTCATATAATTAAGCAAATCCACTTCCAAGCATATACCTGTCTTAGTACATACAGTGTTGCTGTAACAATAGCTAAGGCTATGTAATTTATAAAGAAAAGTTCATCTTGGGGATAGCACCAGTCCCATATACTGGGGGGGGGGGGGGGGGGGGTTTGAACCTGGCCCCAGCAAAACTGCAACAAAAAAAAAAAAAAAATAGCCAGGCAATGTGGCTACTTGGGAAGGTGAGGCAAGCCCAAGACCTGGAGGTTGCTGTGAGCTATAACACCATGAAAGTGAGACTCTGTCTCTTAAAAAAAAAAAAAAAAGATTAAGTTCATTTGGCTCATGATTCTGGTAGCTGGGTCATCCAAGAGCATGGTATCAGAATCTGACGAAGGCATGTCTACGTTAAAATGTGGAGAGGCAGAAAGGTGAGGTGCATGTGTCCAAAGAGGCAAACAGAACGTGCAACCTCACTTATGAGAATCTGCTCTCACAGAAACTAACAGTTTCCCTCCAGAGGGCCTGATGAGGACAATGTCCCCATACGCCAAACACCTCCACTAGACTCCCCCTCTTGACACTGCCACGTTGGGAATCAAATTTCAACATGAGTTTTGGAAGGGACACTGTCAAATCACAGCAATACTGTGAACTCAAGGAACTCAAACTGATACTTATATGCCAATGTTTCTAGTAGCATTATTCACAATAACCAAGAGGAGTCCAATGATGGATAAATGGGTAAAGAAAATGAGGGGGGCAGCTCCTGTGGCTCAACGAGTGGGGCGCCGGCCCCATATACCGAAGGTGGCAGGTTCAAGCCCGGCCTCGGCCAAACTGCAAAACAAAAAAAATAGCCGGGCACTGTGGCAGGCGCCTGTAGTCCCAGCTACTCGGGAGGCTGAGGCAAGAGAATCGCTTAAGCCCAAGAGCTGGAGGTCGCTGTGAGCAGTGTGACGCCAGGGCACTCTACCCAGGGCGATAAAGTGAGACTCTGTCTCTACAAAAAAAAAAAAGAAAATGAGGCACACACACAATGTAATACTGAACAAGAATGGGAAATTCTGATACATTCTACAACTAGATGAAACACTGACAATATTATGTCAAGCAAAATAAGTCAGATACAGAAGGACAAATGTTTTAAGATTTTCCACCTATATAAATATCTAGAATTGGCTCGGCACCCATAGCACTTTGGTTATGGCACCAGCCACATACACCAAGGGTGGTGGGTTCGAACCCAGTCCAGGCCAGCTAAACAACTGCAACAAAAAAATAGCCGGGTATTGTGGCGGGCACCTGTAGTCCCAGCTACTTGAGAGGCTGAGGCAAGAGAATCGCCTAAGCCCAAGAGCTGGAGGTTGCTGTGAGCTGTGAAGCCACAGCACTCTATCAAGGGTGATAAAGTGAAACTCTGTCTCTTAAAAAAAAAAAAAAAGGCTCGGTGCCTATGGCTCAACAGGCTAAGACGCCAGCCACTTATACCTGAGCTGGCGGGTTCGAATCCAGCCCGGCCCGCCAAAAAACAACAAAAACGGCTGCAACTAAAAAATTGCTGGGTGTTGTGGTGGGCGCCTGTAGTCCCAGCTACTTGGGAGGCAGAGGCAGGAGACTCGCTTGAGCCCAGGAATTGGAGGTTGCTGTGAGCTGTGATGCCACAACACTCTACCAGGGTGACAGCTTGAGGCTCTGTCTCAAAAAAAAAAAAAAGAAAGAAAGAAAAAACAGCAAAGAAAATCCAGTACACAGAGAAAAGAAGATCATGTAGAGACAGAAGCAAAGACTGCAGTAACGCAACTACAAATCAAAGAACACTTGGACACCAGAAGGTGGAAGAGATAATGAAGGATTACCCTCCAACATTCAAAAAAAACAGGGCCCTACCAACATCCAGATTTTGGACTTTTAACTTCCAGAACTGTGAGACAATAAATTTCTGTAGTTTTTTGTTTGTTTGTTTTTGAGACAGAGTCTTACTTTGTCATGCTCAGTAGAATGTTGTAGCATCATAGCTCACAGCAACCTCAAACCCTTGGGCTCAAGCGATCTTCTTGCCTCAGCCTCCAGAGTAGCTGGGACTACAGAAGTCAGCCACAATGCCTGGCTATTTTTTTAGAGATGGCGTCTCTCTCTGGTTCAGGTTGGTCTGGAACTTGTGGGCTCAAGCAATCCACCTGCCTCAGTCTTCCAGAGTGCTAGAACTACAGGGATGAGCCACCGTGCCTAGCAGTTTGTGTAGTTTTAAACTACCAACTTTGGCGGAGCACAGTGACTCACACCTGTAATCCCAACACTGCGAGGCTGAGGGGGGGTGGACTGGCTAAGTTTAGGAGTTCAAGACCAGCCTGAACAAAAGCGAAACCTCATCTCTAAAAATAGCCAGGTGCTGTGGCAGGCGCTTATCATCCCAGCTACTTGGGAAGCAAGAGAATCACTTGAGTCCAAGAGTTTCAGGTTACCGTGAGCTATGACACCATGGCACTCAACCCTAGGGCAACTGAATAAGATTCTGTCTCAAAACAAACAAACAAAAACCCACCAAGTTTAAGGTAAGGATATTGAGGATGAGATTACCCTAGATTAGGGTATACCCTAAATACAATGAAGTATGTCCTTTAAAGAGACAGAAAATAACACAGAAAAAGGCCATGGCAAGATGAAGGCAAAGACTAGCGTTTTGCTACCACAAGTCAGAGAACATAAATCAAGCCTCCCAAAGTTGGAAGAGACATGAACAGATTCTTCCCTAGAGCCTTGACTTTAAACTTCCAGCCTCCAGAACTATGAGAGGATAAATTTCTGTTGTTTTAAGCCACTAAGTTTGTAGTAATGTTTTAACTAGCCTTAGGAAACAAAAATAGACTACTAATGAGCAAAGATATATCAAATTAGGCTGGGTACAGTGGCTCACACTTGTAATCGCAACATCTTTGGAGGCCAAGACAGAAGGCCAGGAGTTTAAGAACCAAGCTGAGAAATACAGTGAGACTCCTGTCTCTATAAAAAATAAAAATAGGCTCAAGTGGCTAAGGCATCAGCCACATACACCAGAGCTGGCGGATTCGAATCCACCCTGGGCCTGCCAAATAATAATGACAATTACAACCAAAAAATAGCTAGGCATTGTGGTGGGCACCTGTAGTACCAGCTACCTGGGAGGCTGAGGCAAGAGAACTGCTTAAGCCCAGGAGTTGGGAGGTTGCCATGAGCTGTAATGCCACAGTACTCTACGACAGCTAGGCTCTGTCCACAATATAATTAAATAAATAAATAAATAAATAATAAAAATAAGCCAGGTGTTGTGGCAGGTGCCTGTAGTTCCAGCTTCTTGGGAAGCTAAAACAAAGAGAATCGCTTAAGCCCAAGAATTTGAAGTTGCTGTAAGCTGTGATACCACAGCACTCTACTGAGGGAGACATAATGAAACACTAACTCAAAATAAAATAAAATAAAACAACAACAACATTAGGTGGTGCTCAGTGGGTAGGGTGCCAGTCACATACCTAGGCTGGCAGGTGTGAACCCAGCCCAGGCCAGATAAAACAATAACAACTGCAACAACAAAAAAAAAAATAGCCGGGCTCAGCACCTATAGTTCAGCAGCTGGGGCACCAGCCACATAAACCAGAGGTAGAAGGTTTGAACCCAGCCTGGGCCTGCCAAACAACACTAATAGCTACAGCCAAAAAACAGCCAGGCATTGTAGTGGGCATCTGTAGTCCCAGCTACGTGGGAGTCTGAGGCAAGAGAATTGCTTAAGGCCAAGAGTCTGAGGTTGCTGTAAGCTGCAAGGCCATGGCACTTTACCCAGGGTGACAGCCAAGAGTTTGAGGTTGCTGTAAGCTGCAAGGCCATGGCAGTCTACCCAGGGTGACAGCTTCAGACTCTATCTCAAAAAAATAAATAAATCAAATAAAATAAAAAATTAAAAAATTAGGCAGGTTTGGCAGAGTCCACCTATAGTCCTAGCTACTTGGAAAGCTAAGCCAGGAGGATAGTTTGAGACCAGGAGTTGGGAGGTTTGCAGTAAGCTGTAATGGCACCACTTTGCTCCAGCCAGGGCAACACAGTGAGACCCTGTCACAAAAAAACAAAAGAGGGTGGCACCTGTGGCTCAAAGGAGTAGGGTGCAGACCCCATATGCCAGAGGTAGGTTCAAACCCAGCCCCGGCCAAAAAAAAAAACAAAAAAAGTAACAAATCTGAACATCAAAAAAATCACAACCACAACAAAGTAAAACACATCAAATATATTAAAATTCATGAGTTCAAAGCCGAGCGTTGTGGCGGATGCCTATAGTCCCAGCTACTTGGGAGGCTGAGGTAAGAGAATCGCCTAAGCCCAGGAGTTGGAGGTTGCTGTGAGCTGTGTGATGCCACAGCACTCCACTGAGGGCGATAAAGTGAGGCTCCGTCTCTACAAAAAAAAAAAAAAAAAATTCATGAGTTCATAACATCACCCCCTCCCAAACCTCACCTTGGGCAGTTAATAGGTTATCAATTCATTCTTCTGAAAACTGGCAAATAAAGGAGGAAAAAATAAGCATTTACCTTGGTTTCCCTGAATAAATGATACTACAAAGTAACCAAATAATTGAGGAGGCAATTCTCTATGGAAGAATTCTAGTTAATAAATGCAGAGTATCCATAAAGTTTGTGTGCAATTTAAAATAGTTGTCTGGGCTCGGCGCCTGTGGCTCAACGGGCTAAGGCGCAAGCCATGTACACTTGAGCTGGCGGGTTCGAATCCAGCCTGGGCCCGCCAAACAACAATGACAGCTGCAACCAAAAAATGGCCGGGTGTTGTGGCGGGCGCCTGTGGTCCCAGCTGCTTGGGAGGCAGAGGCTGGAGACTCACTTGAGCCCAGGAATTGGAGGTTTCTGTGAGCTGTGATGCCACAGCACTCCATCCAGGGTGACAGCTTGAGGCTCTGTCTCAAATAAATAAATAAATAAATAAAATAGTTGTCTGTTTTAAAGAAATGAAAAGAAAGAAAACCACTATTTTAACGAAATAATAGACCTCGGCAACAATCATCATTGGTTGATAAATTCATTAAGTGAAAAACTAAGAAGAAACTATATTTGGATCCCACTAATAAAACCTAAACCAAATGATCAATTTAGTATCACTAAAAGTGGGACAACCACTTATTTGCCTCCTGGAAAGATTCAATAAGAATGCATAGCATGGCTTGCCTCCTGTAGCACAGTTGTTACAGTGCTGGCCACAACACCCAGGCTGGTGGATGCAAAGCCAGCCTGGGCCTGTTAAACAGCAATGACAACCACAACAAAAATAGCTGGGCGTTGTGGTGGGCACCAGTAGTCCCAGCTGCTGGGGAGGCTGGGGCAAGAGAACTGTTTAAGCCCAAGAGTTTGAGGTCGCTGTGAGCTGTGATGCACAGCACTCTACCCAGGATGACATAGTGAGACTCTGCCTCAAAAAAAAAAGGGAATGCACAGCTCCATAAAGATGGCTATACTTCCCAATTTGTCTAGAACAATTCTAGCTATGGCTATTTTCCCACTGTAATCTTTATTTATTTATTTTTTTTTTGGTTGCAGTCGTCATTGTTGTTTGGCGGGCCTGGGGGTTGGATTCGAACCTGCCAGCTCAGGTGTACATGGCTGGTGCCTTAGCCCATTGAGCCACAGGTGCCGAACCCCCACTGTAATCTTTAAAAGGATCCCTTTTCACTCTCAAAATTCTCATTGTAAATAAATTATACAATAATTAATATATTATATACAGTCACTATATTACAAATATTTCTGGCCAAAAAAACTGAACCTAAATTTCTCTATCCAGCCCTACCAATGCAAGCTCTCATCTTAGATATAAATGAAATGTTTGGTAAAGTTTTTAAATAATTGATGACTAGAATTTATCCCATGGATTCTGATTAATTGATCTGAGATATAGCCTGAGAATCAAGATAATTAGAAGCTCCCAGATAATTCTAAAGTTTCAGCCCAAAGTTGAGAACCACTTTTCTATACTTTCTTGTAATTTGTGGGAAATAAAAGGGTAAAGGAACATATTAAATACCTTAACAAAGATTTAATCAGCTAAATCAATAATGTGGAAAGTTCTCTTGGAAAAATGACTTAATTTTTTTAACAAATACATAACATGGGAGAAAAGCACATGGTATGGGTAAGGATTAGGGAGGGAAATGGTTAAGGTTAAGAAAAACTTAAGGCTTGGCACCTGGAACTCAGTGGCTAAGTGCGCTAGCCACATATACTGGAGCTGGCAGGTTCGAATCCAGCCCGGGTTCACCAAACAAGGGATTATAATCCTAGTACTCACGCCTATAATCCTAGTACTCTGGGAGGCCAGGCCAGGTGGGATTGTGTAAACTCACAGGTTTGAGCCTGAAAAAGAGACATCCTTCCACTCGTCTCTAAAAATAGCTGGGCATTGTGGTGGGTGCCTGTAGTCTCAGCTACTGGGGAGGCTAAGACAAGAGGATTACTTGAGCTCAAGAGTTTGAAAAACAGCCGGGTGTTGTGGTGGGCACCTATAGTCACAGCTACTCCAGAGGCTGAGGCAGGAGAATCACCTAAGCCCAGGAGTTGGAAGTTGGTGTGAGCTGTGACGCCATGGCACTCTACCGCGGGCGATAAAAATAAAGACTGTCTCTGGAAAAAAAAAAAAAAATTGAGGTTGCTGGACACTATGGCACTCTATCAAGGGAGACATAGTGAAACACTGTCTCAAAAAAAAAGAAAAGAAAAGAAAAGAAAAACTTAAGAGACATAGAAACCAAATGAAATGTGGCAAATCTTATTTGGATAGTGATTTAAACAAACCAAGCATAAAAAGACATTAAAAAATCAGAGAGGCTCGGCGCCCGTGGCTCAACGGGCTAAGGCTGAGCTGGCGGGTTCCAATCCAGCCCGGGCCTGCGAAACAACGATGGCTGCAACCAAAAAAAAAAAAAAAAAATGGCCGCATGTTGTGGTGAGCGCCTGTAGTCCCAGCTACTTGGTAGGTAGAGGCAGGAGACTCACTTTAGCCCAGGAATTGGAGGTTGCTGAGAGCTGTGATGCCATGGCACTCTATCCAGGGTGACAGCTTGAGGCTCTGTCTCAAAAAAAAAAAATTTTAACTTTTGCTTATAAATGTATAGTATGCAAGTATTCAAAAACTTAAATTTAGGGTGACACCTGAGGCTCAGTGGGTTAGGGCGCCAGCCCCATATAGCAATGGTGGAGGGTTCAAACCTGGCCCCAGCCAAACTGCAACCAAAAAAATACTTAAATTTAGGCTTGGCGCCCGTGGCTCAAGCGGCTAAGGCACCAGCCACATACACCTGAGCAGTATGAATCCACAGGCACCTGGCCAAAAGGCCACACATCTGAGGTTTGACCAAAGCACTGGAAGCCATGGTAGTAACTGTCCTTGATGGGTATGCCAACCTTAATGCATCCTTCCGGCTGAGGTACACATAAACTGCCCTTACATTTTCTTTTTAAGTAAGAAAATCATTCCATTTTCCAAAAAGAAAAAAATAAATAAATCACAAATTTATTCTTTAAGTCTGGGCGCGATGGCTCACACATGTAATCTCAGCAATTTCGGACACCAAAGTATAAGGATGGTCTAGGGCCAAGAGGTGGAGGCCAGCCTGGACAACACAGTGAGACTGCCTTCTCTACAAAAAATGTTAAAATTGGCGGCGCCTGTGGCTCAACCGGCTAAGGCGCCAGCCACGTACACCTGAGCTGGTGGGTTCGAGTCCAGCCCGGGCCCACCAAACAACGACAGCTGCAACCAAAAAATGGCTGGGCATTGTGGCAGGCGCCTATAGTCCCAGTTACTTGGGAGGCAGAGGCAGGAGACTCGCTTAAGCCCAGGAATTGGAGATTGCTGTGAGCTGTGATGCCACTTCTATCCAGGGTGATAGCTTAAGGCACTGTATAAAAAAAAAAAAAAAAAAAAAAATGTTAAAATTGGGTGGCGCCTGTGGATCAGTTGAGTAGGGCGCCAGCCCCATATACTGAGGGTGGCAGGTTCAAACCCGGCCCTGGCCAAACTACAACAAAAAAATCGCTGGGCATTGTGGTGCGCGCCTGTTGTCCCAGTTACTGGGGAGGCTGACACAAGAGAATTGCCTAAGCCCAGGAGCTGAAGGTTGCTGTGAGCTGGAAAGCCACAGCACTCTACCAAGGGCAACAAAGTGAGACTTTGTCTCTAAAAAAAAATTTTTTTAATTACCCTGGTGTGGCAGTAGGCTTTAAAGTATTTAGTGTGTATTTTCTTAAAAAAAAAAAAAAAAAAAAACCATGAGTTGCAAATATGTTTTAAGATGATTTCTAAACAAGATTTTATTTCTTAGGGAACAAGTTAATTTGATGCTTCCTGAGAAGTAATTTACATCAATTTTATTTAAATGTAATTCAAATTATTCTAACATCCATAAATGCCAGATATCTTTTTTCACAAACGATAATATAAACATTTATTGTAATATTTCTGGATAAAAAAAATTCCTAACTGATGTTATACATCAGACAGTACAAGTTTAAGTAATACTGGAACCTGGGTTAGCCAATTACATTATGTTCTCGAGCAAAGCTCTATGCCTCAGTTTCTATATTTATAAAACAATAATAATATTGACTACACCTTATGGAATTAATGAAGCTTGAAAAATATATTACAAAAAATATTGATAATAACTGGCACTAAAGGGTTTACAAATCGCAAGTATTATTATTTACAGATGCCCCTGATAGTTACAGATAAAAAGCAGTATGAAAACTCACAGTCATTGTCAATACTATGATGACCTCTTCAAATATTTGGTCTCTATAAAAATAGCCAATGCACTTTTTTTTTTTCCTGCAGTTTTTAGCTGGGGCCGGGTTTTAACCCGCCACCTCTAGTATGTGGGACTGGCGCCCTACTCCTTTGAACCACAGGTGCTGCACTCTTTTTTGTTTTTTGTGTTTTTTTTTGGAAAGACAGAGTCTCACTTTATCGCCCTCGGTAGAATGCCATGGCGTCACACAGCTCACAGCAACCTCCAAATCCTGGGCTTATGCAATTCTCTTGCCTCAGTCTCCCGAGTAGCTGGGATTACAGGCGGATGCCACAACACCTGCCTATTTTTCTGTTTTGCAGTTCCTCTGAAACCAGGTTTGAACCTGCCACCTTCGGTATATGGGACCGGCGCCCTACTCGATGAGCCACAAGCGCTGCCCCCAATGCACTCTTAAAGCAGACATATGTTTAGTACATACGATTTGCAAATATTTGCATATGTACCATCATGTTTTTAAGTAATACATTTAACAAAAAGATAGGGAAAAGTTCATTAGGAAATTAAAAGGGACCAAACTTTTGCAATTATTTTATTATAAAAAATAAAAGTAACAGAAATTCAAAATAGAACTCCAAAATCCCATCACATAACAAGTCAACACTGTCATTTGTTCATGCTATTTTGTATTCCCTGTCTATAAGCATGTTAAACTTTTACATATTTATAATAGTATAGGTTGCATTTAATAGTCTTATTTTAACTTACCATGAGTATTTTTTCCACTTTGCAAAATTTTTTTGTGTGTGTGGAGACAGAGTCTCACTCTATCGCACCTGGTGGAGTGCTGTAGAGTCACAGCTCACAGCAACCTCCAGCTCTTGGGCTCAAGCGATTCTCCTGCCTCAGCCTCCCAAGTAGCTGGGACTACAGGCGTCCGCCACAGCGCCCGGCTAATTTTTGATGCAGTTCGGCCGGGGCCGGGTTTGAACCCACAGCCCTCAATATATGGGGTCGGCGCCCTACTTTGCAAAATTTTTACCTTTGTACTCCCTTTCCTTTCTCATGCCTACTCCCTGAATCAATGGTCAACTTTCTTTAAGCTGACATATATATAACAAGTATTCACGGACATGTATATGGGGTAGCAAAAAAAGGTCAGGATGTTTTTGTTTTTTTACAAAAATGGAAGCACACTACTTATACATAACGCTCTTTTTAAACTTATCAAACATATATGCCTCAAATTTAATACACAAGGAAGTTTAAGAATGAAAACAGATACAACTTACTAGACTAAGTAACAACACACACATTTACAAAAGTTGTTATTTTGTATGTGAACTTTCAAAAGATACAGGAAACAGGGAAAATATAGAGGCCAGATTTACTTAGACCTCGTAGTTCTAAGACAATTTAGTATAACAGCCACACATAAATAATTCAATTATTTATAACAAGTACACCTAATGAAACTTAAAACCTATTTAAGAAAACAAAATTAAAAGATTAAAAAAAAGAAAAACAAATTTTTACAACCTTAAAAAATCCATAAGTAAGGCCGGGCGTGGTGGCTCACACCTGTAGTCCCAGCACTGTGGGAGGCCGAGGCGGGTGGATTTCCAGTGCTCACAGTTCGAGATCAGCATAAGCATGAGCGAGCCAGAGTAAAAGACCCCGTCTCAACCACCAGGAAAGAACACCGCTGGGCGTTGTGGTGGGCGCCTATAATCCCAGCTACTTGGGAGGCAACTGGCACGAGGAAATCACTACAAGCAAGGACAATGTAAAACAAACAAACAGGCTCAGCGCCTGTGGCTCAAGGGGCTAAGGCGCCTGCCACGTACACCTGAGCTGGCGGGTTCGAATCCAGCCCCAGGACCCGCCAAACAACAATGACGGCTACAACCAAAAAATGGCCGGGCGTTGTGGCGGGCGCCTGTAGTCCCAGCTACTTGGGAGGCGGAGGCAAGAGACTTGCTTGAGCCCAGGAATTGGAGGTTGCTATGAGCTGTGATGCCATAGCACTCTATCCAGGGTGACAGCTTGAGGCTCTGTCTCAAAACAAACAAACAAACAAGGAATCTAAGGAATCTAAGAAGAGTGCAAGCCAACTGAAATTGAAAGCAAAAAAAAAAAAAAAAATTCCATAAGTAATATCCCCTAAATATTCTGACTTTAAGGTATATGTATGTATGTGTAATGCTGGCCTTCATACATAGGGACTGAGATATAAACTTGGTTCTCTCTATACCAGAGATATAGTGCTGGTCCACCCACATACTCAGTTCCCCCATGTTCACAAATTGAGAGATTGGCATTCAAGTATAATCTGAATATAATTATCCCAACTGCCCACAGGCATGAAAATAATGTATCAGATAGGCCTACAAAGAATTTAAGGCTCTTAATCCAAAGGTCTTAAAATGCAGTTAGTTACTCTCCCATCTCACATAATCCATGACAATCAGAAGAACCCTAAATCTGGATCAATAAAAGAAAAACATGTGGAACAAAGGATGGTATGAAGATGTAAAGAAGCCCCTCAAATTACAAAGCATAGAACTTGGTACCCAAGCCACAGAATCTCTGTTATAGTAAGTAAACTAACAAAAATCAGTTAAGTCTTTTAAGTTCCTATTATGTGGAAGTCAACAGTTGTTGGAAATTGCAAAAAGCAACAAAATGGACCCTGGGAGCACCAGCATCTATTATCTTAAATGTCTGTTAAGTGTCACAGCACAATGCCTAGCATATAGCTTATGAAATAGCAGAGATGCTCAACGACTTTTTTTTTTTTTTGCAGAGACAGAGTCTCACTCTATGACCCTCAGTAGAGTGCCATGGCATCATACAGCTCACAGCAACCTCCAGCTCTTGGGCCCAGGCGATTCTCTTGCCTCAGCCTCCCGAGCAGCTGGGACTACAGGCGCCAGCCACAATGCCCAGCTATTTCTTTGTTTTGCAGTTTGGCCAGGGCTGGGTTCGAACCCACCACCCTCAGTATATGGGGCCGGTGCCCTACTCGCTGAGCCACAGGCACCACCCTCAACAACTTTTTTGACTTATGATTATAAAGGTCAAAAGCAGTAAGCATCGTAAATACAAAACCAAGTCAAGAACACAATTTCAGATTAAATAACCTAAAGTTATTAACTTAGGTCTATGTGGACAGAATGTTTTAACTGTATCAAGGCAAAGAGTCAAATTATTTAAAAAGAAATTCAGCCTAGTCCCCACTAATCTGCTTGGAGTACACATGTGGACTCCACACGGAGTTTGGCACATGCACACACACAAAGTGGGTAAATAAGGCACTTATACTATTCAAAACAATCCTAATGAATACTCTAACCAAATATCAAAACAAAATGAATTATAGATCTAAAAGACCAATAATTGAATGTAACCCACCTCTGCAATGAAATGGGTCGTAATGACAGGGAAAACCTCTACAAGTGCTGCGTATGTTATATTTTGTTTAAAATAATAAAGCTGTAACTGCTACCAGTGTGGCAACTTTGAAGTGTACAAGAGAAAGAAGGACCCATTTAAAATCTAGTTGAATTTGTTGCCAAAGTGCATATAGATGTTTTCTATAACATTCTAGAACATCAGGTGGCTCCTATGGCTCATTGAGTAGGGTGCCAGCCCCATATACCAAAGGTGGTGGGTTCAAACCTGGCCTTGGCCAAACTGCAAAAAAAAAAAAAATTCTAGAACATCCTATCTTAGCAGGGCATAGATGCTTCCCTAGAACATTCTAGAACATCCTATCTTAAGACAGCATTAGTAACAACTAAACACAGAGATCTCCCTGAATTAACATCACACATCTACAGTAATTAACCATATCTATATATATATATATATATATATATATATTTATTTTTTTTTTTTTTTGGAGACAGAATCTCAAACTGTCACCCTGGATAGAGCACCATGGCATCACAGCTCACAGCAACCTCCAATTCCTGGGATCAAGTGAGTCTCTTCCCTCCACCCCCCAAGTAGCTGGGACTACAGACGCCCGCCACAATGCCTGGCCATTTTTTGGTTGCAGTCGTCATTGTTGTTTGGCAGGCCCGGGCTGGATTCAAACCCACCAGCTCAGGTGTACATGGCTGGCGCCTTAGCCCGTTGAGCCACAGGCGTCAAGCCTACCCTATATATTTTAATTAGCCAACATGCCATATGCCTTCATTGAAGCAAGTAAGGATCCGGTTTAAAACTGATCAAAACTTGAAAAACAACTTAAAATTTCAAAACATACGTACTCCATACCCAATATGTATGCTAAAGAACTATTTAGACATACCATTATACTGCTTAACTTGTTCTATCTATGACTAATTATATGAGGAGAACCCAATACTTTTATAAGTCTATCAACATTAAATTTTATTTATTTATTTATTTTTTTAAGACAGAGCCTCAAGCTGTCACTCTAGGTAGAGTGCTGTGGCATCACAGCTCACAGCAACCTCCAATTCCTGGGCTCAAGCGAGTCTCCTGCCTCCGCCTCCCAAGTACCTGGGACTACAGGCACCCGCTACAATGCCCGGTCATTTTTTTGGTTACAGCCACCATTGTTGTTTGGCAGGTCCAGGTTGGATTTGAACCCATGAGCTCAGGTGTACGTGGCTGGCGCCTTAGCCCGTTGAGCCACAGGTGCCAAGCCAACATTGAATTTTAATTGCTTGGCTTGGCACCCCTAGCTCAGTGAGTAGGGCATCAGCCACATACACTGAAGCTGGCGGGTTCGAGCCCAGCCCAGGCCTGCTAAACAGCACTGACAACTGCAACCAAAAGATAAATAGACAGACATTGTAGCAAGTGCCTGTAGTCCCAGGTACTGGGGAGGCTGAGGCAACAGAATCATTTAAGCACAAGAGATTGAGGTTGCTGTGAGCTGTGATGCCACAGCACTCTACCAAGGGCAACACAATGAGACATCTGTTGCCAAAAAAAAAATTGTAATTGCTCAAAACACAATGATTCATTAAAATAAGGTGGATAAATATGTGATAAAACAAGTACAGTACAAGGTGAATAGTAGAATCTAAGTGGCTGGATAGATGGAAGCTCCCTGGAAGGTTTTTAATTTTACTGTATAGTTGAAAATATTTTCCTAATAAACTGTTAGAAAAATGTACTTTAACATCTCTTTGGTTATTTGAAATTTCAGCTTTCAAGGAAAGAAACACAGATTAAAGAAAGTCCCATGTGACATCCAACAGTTGGGACACTACAGTGGGGACAAACCAGTATTCAAATTCTAACTCAATCTTTTAACTAGCCATCTGATTTTTTTTTTTTTTTAAGAGACAGAGTCTCACTACCAAGTCGCCCTTGGTAGAGGCTTTTACTGTCACAGCTCATAGCAACCTCAAAGTCTTGGGCTTAAGTGATTCTCCTGTCTCAGCCTCCTAAGTAGCTGGGACTATAGACGCCCACCACAACGCCGGCTATTTTTTGTTGTTGTTGCTGTCATTGTTGTTCAGCAGGCAGGATCTGAACCCACCCCCAGGCGGGATTCGAACCCACCAGCCCCGATGCTTGTGGCCGTGGCCTAAACACCGAGGACGGGCCTACCCATCTGATCTTAAGTATATTATTTAAGCCCTCCACACCCACATTTCCTCATTTGCAAAAGAGTTAGAAAGTTACTATGAGGTTAAACACTTCATACAAAGCACTAAGCACAGGGCCAAGGATACAGTAAGCGCTCAAAACGTTAGCTACGGTATTATATGGAATTGATAATTTTATGTTAAATTGAAAAGGCATTTTCAATAAAGTAGGAATTTTTTACCCTGATTGTTTACCACAATTGATCGTTTTGAGACTATTCCAAAAAGATTCCTGAAAGGAAACACTGCTTATGTGCTAAGGGGGGAGGAAGTAAAAGAAAAGTCTGAGAAACACTGCTCAATCGATAATACAGTATTGTTTGACATCTGAAAAAAAAAAATCATTCAGAATAAAAAAAAAGTTTCGAGACCAACTTTAAGATATTCAACAACTCCTATGCAGAACTGGCTTCACCTCTGCAGGTTGATTGGTACATCCTCGTTATGACAAAACTTGTCATACTCTCTTCCACGTCTCTAATTGCGGGTAAAGAGGCTAGACTAGAACATGACATTTTAGTTGCTAAAATCTTTCTCTTAAATCAGGACATGCCAACGACCCCACTTCTTGCCAGGTAAGAGCACCACCTCCACTTTGGTCTTGATAACGGTTACGGGGGGAGGGGAAAGGAGGCAGGAAAATGAATTCTCGATGATGTTACTGAAGAACCCTCCCGGTTATTTCTCAGGAGACCCCTCACGACTTATTCCCGCCACCGCCACCACCACCCCCCCACCTGACCGCTCCCCAGTTTAAACTTCCAGACACTGATTTACTGAAGATGCGCCTCTCTTCCCCGGGCCGAGATGACCCACCCCCGTACTGGCCGGGGAGGAGGGGACGCAAACAACACCCCCGCCCCTCCCCCCACCAGCAGCAAATCTTTGTCCCACCTGCCGAAGGACCACTCGCCAGCGCGCTCCAAACCCAAGATTGCCTTAGACCTGTCCGCAACCTGGCCCCAACCGGGCCTCGGAGACCCCTGCACAAGCCTGAGCATGGCCCATTCCCGGCCCCGGGCCGCGCCCCGCCCCCCGCCGCCCGAGTTCTGCCTCACCTCACCTACCCTCTTTCGGGGGCCGGACTCCACCTCTCTCTCCGCCATGTTGGGCCCCGCTCGGAACCGCTGCGGCTCCTGGCGCGGTGGCTGCGGTACCTCTCGGCCCCCGGCCCCCGCCCACACTGCAGGCACGGCCGCCTCGCAGCAGCTCCCTCGAACCCGGCCGGGCCTTGAGCTGAGAAGGCAGGGGGCGGATACCGCGCGCCGGGCTGCAGATCCTGAGAGCCCACGGGTGTGCGCGTGGGCTGTAGGGCCTGTGGGGGAAAGGGGGGGGCCGGGACTCGGGGGGTTAATGGCCTCCAAGGGGCCCCGTGAGTAGGATTATTTTCTCTCAGAGAAATTCCTCCGCCTGCGGTTTCTTAAAGGGATCACCAAACCAGCCCCTTGCGCGCGCCCCTGATGCGCAGGCGCACCTTAAGTCCCTCCTTCCTTTCCCACCAAGCCCCCAGTCCGGAGCGTGCGCGGTAAGTGGCCCAGGGTAGGCCAAATCCTGCAAGTCTCTTTGCTGCCAGCAGCTGCTCCCACCACTCAACTATGGCCGCTCCCTTAAAGGGACCATGACGCAGTGATGGAGGAGGAATGAAAGAAATTAATGATAAGACAATCTGGAGAATTGGATGAAATGTCATTGAGGGGTCCCCATTACCACCTTACACCTGACTACAGAGATACCTTTGAAAAGGGAAAATGATAAGTTGAAGTTCTCAGTGGACCTCTGAACATGAGGCATCCCAACCAATGAAGGAGCAAGACAGTCATCTCAAGGAAAACCAATTTTCCTGCCTTTCAACAGCTTGATCTAAAGCAAAGGTAATAGAGTGTCATGAACCAACTCCTAACCTCAAAATCAAATCCTTCAGATCTTGAAGACTGAACCAATAACTGAAGATAATTTCTTCTGTAGTGATTCGTCCATAGAATATCAAAATGGGGAAGGATCTTAGGGAACCATTTACTCCAGTGCTCCAGATGGCAAAATTGCAGCTTGATCATGGAAAGTAATTTACTCCAATGTATGTAATGGCCAATGTGGAACTAGAATCAAGATGAGTCACAGTCTTCCAGGCTTTTCAGTGACCCAAGCTGTTTTCAAATTTATCAAGAGATAATTTTGTTTTAATCTGGTATCCCTAGAAGCTTAAAAATGAAAATACTCTGAGAATTCAAGAATATTGCAATTTTCCTATGAAGAACTGATCATTTGCAGATGATGTGTGCTGTCATCCACCTCCATTGATGGAGCTTTTATCAATCTGAATTGAGGGCAGCGCCTGTGGCTCAGTGGGTGAGGCACCGGCCCCATATACTGAGGGTGGTGGGTTCAAACCCAGCCCCGGCCAAACTGCAACAAAAAAATAGCTGGACACTGTGGCGGGCGCTTGTAGTCCCAGCTACTTGGGAGGCTGAGGCAAGAGAATCGCCTTAGCCCAAGGAGTTGGAGGAAGCTGTGAGCTGTGATGCCAAGGCACTCTACTGAGGGTTAATAAATGAGACTCTGTCTAAAAAAAAAAGAAATCTGAATTCAAGGATAAGCAGGAAACCAGGAAGTAGATTTGGGTCTATCTTTCACTGAAACCTAAACTGGGTGCTAAGCTGAAGCTGAGGATGGCTGAGGAGAACGTGGGTTTGATTCATTCCTCTTCTATCCATTCTAGTCTTCCAAGCCTCAGGTGGAGAAAAATTGCCTTAATGGAGTTTATACTAATAACTTAGGCATAAAGGCAAGCTATATAGCAAGAAATAGACGTCTCCTGAAGGTCATTCCCCATGACAAGACACATTTAAATGGGAATGAGCTATTCAAAATCACAGGATAATGAGGTGTAACTTCTGTGTGTTACTTTAACTTTTGTGTATCATTTGGTAGCTGTTTTAAAACCCAGAAGTTTCTGAATCTATGACATTTTGCTATTCTGTGACATTTTGCTGACCGGGCTCCAGCTGGTCCTGGTACTCCTTTCACTTCACTCCTGGATAAGGGAGAGGAGAAGAGGACAAAGAAATATGTTCATGGCTTGGCACCTGTAGCTCAGGCGGCTAGGGCACCAGCCACATACACTGGAGCTGACAGGTTCAAATCCAGCCCGGGCCAAAAAATAGCTGGGCATTGTGGTGGATGCCTATAGTCCCAGATACCTGGGAGGCTGAGGCAAGAGAATCGCCTGGGCCCAGAGTTTGAGGTTGCTGTGAGCAGTGACATCACAGCACTCTACCCAGGGTGACAGCATGAGACTCTGTCTCAAAAAAAAAAGAAAAGAAAAGAAAAGAAAGAAATATGTTCATTTCAGCCAGAATTTCAAAAACATGTTTTCTTTAGTTGAATGTCCAGGACAAGAAAGAAATAAAAGAGAACCCAGGAAAAAAAGTTTCAGGGAATGTGGCTACATAAAAGTTCAGTGATTTCCACTGTCTTATTCACCTTGAAATAATCTGATGGCTTAAAAATGGAGCTGCTAAATTTGAAGTGGAAGTGGGGAACACACAGGCTTCTCACCCAGCCTAACCCTTTCTCTCCCTCTTCTCCTTTCATGGCCCCTCCCACCATTAGAGAAATGCTGAGTTTCTCAGAACACAGTTTAAAACTATTGATTTAGCCTAAATCCACATTTTACAAATGCAACCACTGAGGCCCAGAGAAGATGGGACTTTCTTGAGATCATACAAAGGATTAGTAATATCATCAGCACTGCAATAGGGGCCAGGCGTGGTGACTGACACCTGTAATCATAGCACTCTGGGAGGCTGAGGCGGATGGATTGCTTGAGCTCATGAGTTCAAGAGACCAGCCTGAGCAATAGTGAGACCCCCATCTCTTACTAGAAATGGAAAAACTGAGACAAGAGGATTGGTTGAGCCCAAGAGTTGAAGGTTGCTATGTGCTATGATGCCCTGGCACTCTACCCAGGGCCACAGTTTGAGGCTCTGTCTAAACAACAACAAAAAAGGACTGCAATAAGCATTTTGGTCCTCAGCCTAGGGCTCTTCTCCTACACTAAACTATTTCCAGAGATATTAGGAGGCCAGGCAAGGGGGCTCATGCCTATAATCTTAGTACTCGGGGAGGCCAAGGCGGGAGGATCACATGATTTCAGGAGTTGGAGACCAGCCTGAACAAAAGCAAGATCCTGTCTCTACTAAAGACAGAAAAAAACTACGTGATTGTTGTAGTGAGTACCTGTAAATCCCCACTACTGGAGAAGCTGAGGCAAGAGGATCTCTTGAGTCAAAGAGTTGGAGGTTGATGTGAACTATGCCGCCCTGGCACTCTAGCCTGGGGCAACGGAGACTCTGTCTTAAAAAGAAAAACCAGAGGTATAAGGAATGTGTTGGGTCTTGAACACAGGCAGGATTTGTGCATTTCAGATAATATGAATGTTCATGCAGTTGTCCGTATGGAAGAAAGAAAAGAGAAAAGCAACATCTAGGGAGTGCCTCAAAGTTAATCATAATTTTACCAAAGGTGTTTACAGACTAGTCCAAGTTCATTCAGCAGAGATCGAGTCAGAATTTAAACCCTGTTCTTCCTGGATTATTTGAAATATCACAGACTAGTGAAAAATTTGTGCCCTTGGGGTCATAGCTCTTCCATAGGTATGTATTTGGCTGGTACTGCATATAGCTATATGATCTGGATTAAGTTACTTGTCCTCTGCCTCAGTTTACTCATCTGAAAAAACGAGTTATCAAGAGGATTAAGTTAGTTAACATATCTAAATCTCCTAGAATAATTTTGGTTTCTAGCAGCATACAAGTATTTTATCTTTTTGTAAAATTTTTAAATTACATGCCAACATTTAAAATGGGATATTTCAACACAAAATTCAGTTTTCTGACTTTTTTTTTTTTTTGTAGAGACAGAGTCTCACTTTATCACCCTCGGTAGTGTGCCATGGCATCACACAGCTCACAGCAACCTCCAACTCCTGGGCTTAGCGATTCTCTTGTCTCAGCCAAGTAGCTGGGATTACAGGTGCCCATCACAACCCCTGGCTATTTTTATGTTTTGCAGTTTTGCTGAGGCTGGGTTTGAACCCACCACCTTTGGTATATGGGGCCAGTGCCTTACTCGATGAGCCAAACGCGCCACTCAAGTTTTCTGACTTTCCTCAGGAAAAAGAAATTGTAATGAGGGTAATATTTTGCAAGTATCAAGCTGATTCCTTTTAATGTTCTTAAGTCATATTCCATTATAGACTTTTGCCTGAAATATAGCCCTGAGACTTCGCTAATCAGGAGAGAATAGTATAGACTTAATGGAAAGAAGAAGAATTTGCTAAATTTCCATAGTTCAATTTAATCTACGGATTCTTACTGAGTGGAGTTCAGCATTCAGTAAGAATCTCACAGAGTTCTCCCACACTCCGGAGAAGATGCTCCTTCCATCTGAGATAACTAAGCTATGAAGCTGTGGCATAGGGAACTAAAAGTCTGACTCTTTTGAGGAAAGGGTAGAAGGAAAAAGAAGGAAGAGAGAGGTAAGAGAGGCCTGAGTTGAGAAATCCCACTCCTGCTCTTCAAAGCGCAAAGGATTCTTGCTCTGCTCCTGCTTAGGATTCCAAGTAGAGATGACTTGCAGAGGATGCGAACACTAACAAGCAGACAACTGCATTTGATTAAAAGTGATAGCCCAGTGTAGTGAGGATAAGAAGGCCAGCACTTACCTGCTCAGAGTGCCTCTTAGCCAGGGACGAACCCAGGTTTTGTGGCTCTTGAAGTTTATGTGATGAGAACAAAGAGACTTTTTTTTTTAGTAGAGACAGAGTCTCACTTTATCGCCCTCAGTTGAGTGCCGTGGCGTCAACCTCCAACTCCTGGGCTTAGGCGATTCTCTTGCCTCAACCTCCCGAGTAGCTGGGACTACAGGCGCCCACCACAACGCCCGGCTATTTTTTTGTTGCAGTTTGGCCTGGGCCGGGTTTGAACCCACCACCCTGGGTATATGGGGCCGCGCCCTATTCGGTGAGCCACAGGCGCCGCCCACAAAGAGAGTTTTGTTTTGTTTTGTTTTTTTAAGAAAAAGAACACGGGGCGGCGCCTGTGGCTCAAAGGAGTAGGGCGCCAGCCGCACAGCCGGAGGTGGCGGGTTCAAAAACTAAAAAAAAAAAAAAGAAAGAAAAGAAAAGGGGCGGTGCCCGTAGCTCAGTTAGCAGGGCGCCGGCCCCATATACTGAAGGTGGTGGGTTCAAACCCGGCCTTGGCCGAACTGCAAAACAAACAAACAAACCAAAAAAACTAGCCGGGCGTTGTGGGGGGGCGCCTGTAGTCCCAGCTACTCAGGAGGCTGAGGCAAGAGAATCACCTAAGCCCAGGAGTTGGATGTTGCTGTGTGACGACACAGCATTCTACAGAGGGCGATAAAGTGAGACTCCATCTACCAAAAAAGAAAGAAAAGAAAAAGAACACAGAATTACATATACAAGGGTGGCACCTGTAGCTCAAGCGGCTAAGGTGCCAGCCACATACGCCAGAACTGGAGAGTCTGAATCTGGCCCGGGCCCGCCAAACAATGACAACTACAACCTAAAACTACAGCTACTCTGGAGTCGGAGGCAAGAAAATTGCTTAAGCCCAAGAGTTTGATGTTGCTGTGAGCTATGATAACACTGCGCTCTACCCAGGGCTACAGCTTGAGGCTCTGTCTCAAAAAATATATATATATATTGGGCGGTGCCTGTGGCTCAAAGGAGTAGGGCGCCAGCCCCATATGCCAGAGGTGGTGGGTTCAAACCCAGCCCCGGCCAAAAACCACACACAAAAAATTACATATACAAAATTAGCTGTTGATTTTGGGAAGACCTCTACAAGTGAATGGCCCTTAGCTCCAGAGTGATTTAGAATGTATCCAAAAGTCTCCACATACTCTGTAGAAGAATAAGGAAAAGTAGCCAAGAATATGAGCTGGCAAGTATAGAAGGAAGTAGCTTGGTAGATTACACTGTGCTGGGAACTTAAAGGAATGGTAGCCAGACCTCAGGATGAGCTGTGGTTTGCCTCCAGGCACTGAGCAAGCTTAGAAAAGCCAGGCTACAAAACATGCCACTCACTAACCAACAGGTTGCAGGGCATCCTGTGACGTCAGAAAACAGGGAATAATACAGGGACCCCAAATGGATGCAAGTTCTTGGACTTCACCAACTCCGTAATGCTTCATACAAGCAGACATGATTTTAGGGACACACAGAGGGAGAGAGCAACTGTGTGAAAGATTCAGTGTTCTTTCCAAAAGAAGTTATTACCTGAAGGAATCTTGCCCATTAGGTTCAAATATGTTTTAAACAAAATTGGACATTTAGTTTCGGCACCTGTGGCTCAAGCAGCTAAGGCCTCACACCTGAGCTGGCAGGTTCAAATCCAGCCCAGGCCCGCCAAACAACAATGAGGCTGCAACCAAAAAATAGCCAGGCGTGGGCGGCATCTGTGGCTCAATGGAGTAGGGCACTGTCCCCATATGCCAGAGGTGGCAGGTTCAGACCCAGCCCAGGCCAAAAACTGCAAAAAAAAAAAAAAGCCAGGTGTTGTGGTGGGTGCCTGTAGTCCCAGCTACTTGGGAGGCTGAGGCAGGAGAATCGCTTGAGTTGGAGGTTACTGTGAGCTGTGATGCCAGAGCATTCTACCCAGGGTGACAGCTTGAGGCTCTGTCTCAAAAACAAAAAAAAAATTGGACATTTAGATCATTACAGAAATTCAGAGAATGTTAAGAAGAAAGTAAAATAGAGTGCTGGGGTAAAAAGTAACTGGAGTAGGGCTACGTTTTTTTGTTTGTTTATGAGTTAGAGTTTCACTCTGTTGCCCAGTCTGGAAGTGCAGTGGCACAAATGTAGCTCACTGTAGCCTAAAAGTCTGGGACTCAAGAGGTCCTCCACCTCTCAAAGAATGGGGCTAATTTGGATATGGTTGTCAGAGAATGTTTTTCAGCGGAGGTGAGATTTGAGCTAAAACTTAATGACCAAAAGCCAGCTGTGCAAATAGCTGAGGCAGAGCATTCCAGGTGAAGGGAGCAGCAAATGTAAAGTCCTTCTACAGGAACAAACTTGAATTATCCAAGAAAAGCAAGGTGCCAATATTACTAGAACTGAGTGAGAGAGGGAAAGAATATGAAGTCAAAGAAGTTGGCAAAGACAAATTTGGAAGGTCCTTGGAGGCTATGGTAAAGATGTTATTGTTGTTGTTGATGGAGATAGAGAATTACTTTGATGCCCGGGCTAGAATACAGTGGCATCATTTTTGCTCACAGCAACCTCAAACTCCTGGCCTTAGCAATCTTCCTGCCTCGCCCACCCAAGTAGCTGGGACCACAGGCACATGCAACCTCACTTGACTAATTTTTAAATTTTTTATAGATACAGGCTCTCCCTATATTGTTCAGGCTGGTCTTAAACTCTTGATCACAAGTAATCCTCCTGCCTCCATCTCCCAAAGTGCTAGAAATACAGGCATGAGCTACCACACTAGGCTAGGATATTTAATTGTATTCTGTCAATGGTGAAAAGCCATTGCAGACTTTGGGAAGAAAAAAATAATGTGAACCTTGTGGACACCATGTACATGGTAGAATGAGCCATAGGGAGCAAAGGTAGAGGCTTTGCAGCAGTCCAAGGGAGAAATGACAATGATTAGCCTAGGGTATTGGTAGTGTTGATAGTGAATAATAGTTGAATTCAGGCCAGGTGTGATGGCTCAGGCCTGTAATCCTAGCACTCTGGAAGGCCAAGGTGGGAGGATCTCTTGAGGTCAGGAGTTCAAGACTAGCCTAAAAGAGAAACCCCCATGTCTAATAAAAAAAGAAAGAAAATTGTTGAATCAGGATATATGTTTTGGAGGTATAGCCAATAGGATTGCTTCTAATGGACTAGATACTGGGAGTAAACGAATAAGATGAATTAAGGATAATTCTTAGGTTTTTAGCCTGAGCAACTAGGTTAATGATGTTGCCTATTATTTGAAATGGAGAAGAGTAAAGCAGATTTGAAGCAGTAGGGAGGGAAAGAAGCAAGAGTAATGTCTTAGACATGTTAAATTTAAGATGCCTCTAAGTCAGTGGTTCTCAACCTCCTAATGCCATGGCCCACCCCTTTTTTTTTTTGAGACAGAACCTCAAGCTGTCACCCTGGATAGAGTGCTGTGGCATCACAGCTCACAGCAACCTCCAATTCCTGGGCTCAAGCAAGTCTCTCCGCCTCCCAAGTAGCTGGGACCACAGGCACCCACCACAACGCCTGGCCAGTTTTTGGTTGCAGCTGTCATTATTGTTTGGCGGCCCAGGCTGGATTCGAACCCGCCAGCTCAGGTGTACATGGCTGGCACCTCAGCCTGTTGAGCCACAGGCACCGAGCCAATACAATAGGTTTTAAACCAACCAAAGTGAGGAAAGATAAGGATGGACACCTCATATTTGTTAAGGGCAATACTCAATACGATGAGATTTCAATTATTAATATTTATGCACCCAACCAGAATGCACCTCAATTTATAAGAAAAATTCTAACAGACATGAGCAACTTGATTTCCACCAGCTTCATAGTAGTCAGAGACTTTAACACCCCTTTAACTGTGTTGGATAAATCCTCCAATAAGAAACTAAGCAAAGAAATCTTAGATTTAAACTTAACCATTCAGCATTTGGATTTAACAAACATCTACAGAACATTTCATCCTAACAAAACTGAATACACACTTTTCTCATCAGTTTATGAAACATAGTCCAAAATTGATTACATCTTGGTCACAAATCAAACCTCAACAACTTTAAAAGAATAGAAATTATTCCTTGCATCTTCTCAGCCCATCATGGAATAAAAGTGGGACTCACTAACAGCAGGAATTTGCATATTCATACAAAAACATGGAAGCTAAATAACCTTATGCTGAATGGTGATAGATGAGTCATTGACAAGATCAAGAAGGAAATTAGCAAATTTTTTAGAACAAAATGATAATGAACATACGAACTATCAGAACCTCTGGGATATTGCAAACACAGTCCAAAGAGGGCAATTTATAGCTCTGCAAGCCTTCCTCAAAGGAACAGAAAGAGACAACTTACTGGGACATCTCAAGCAGTTGGAAAAGGAAGAACATTCCAATCTCAAACCCAGCAGAAAAAAAGAAATAACCAAAATTAGAGCAGAATTAAATGAAATTGAAAACAAAAGAATTATTCAACAGGTCAACAAATCAAAAAATTGGTTTTTTGAAAAGGTCAATGAAATAGATAAACCTTTGGCTAACCTAACCAGGAAAAAAAAGTAAAATCTCATATTTCATCAATCAATCAGAAATGGTAAAGACAAAATAACAACAGATCCCTCAGAAATTCAAAAATTCCTTAATGAATATTACAAAAAAAGTATTCTCAGAAATATGAATATCTGAAGGAAATTGACCAATACTTGGAAGCGTATCACCTTCCAAGACTTTGCCAGAATGAAGTGGAAATGTTGAACAGGCCTATGTCAAGTTCTGAAATAGCATCAATTATACAAAATCTCCCTAAAAAGAAGAGCCCAGGACCAGATGGCTTCATGTCAGAATTCTGCCAAACCTTTAAAGAGGAACTACTACCAATATTACTCAAACTTTTCCAAAATATAGAAAAAGATGGAATACTACACAATACATTCTATGAATCAAATATCACCTTGATATCTAAACCAGGAAAAGACCCCAAAAGAAAATATAGATCAATATCACTAATGAATATTGATGCAAAAATATTCAACAATATCCTTGCAAACAGAATTCAGCAACACATCAAACAAACTATACACCATGACCAAGTGAATTTTATCCCAGGCTCTCAAGGCTGGTTCAATATACGTAAATCTATAAATATAATTTGACACATAAATAAGTTAAAAAAACAAAGACCATCTGATTCTCTCAATTGATGCAGAAAAAGCTTTTGATAATATCCAGCATCCCTTCATGATCAGAACATGTAAGAAAATGGGTATAGTAGGGACATTTCTTAAACTGATAGAAGCCATCCATAGTAAACCTACAGCCAATATCATATTGAATCAACTGAAATTGAAATCATTTCCACTCAGATCAGGAACCAGGCAAGGTTTCCCATCATATCCACTGCTCTTTAACATTGTAATGGATGTTTTAGCCATTGAAATTAGGGAAGAAAAGGTGATCAAGGGTATCCACATAGGGTCAGAAAAGATCAAACTTTCCATCTTCACAGATGATATGATTGTATATCTGGAAAACACCAGGGATTCTACTATAAAACTCTTAGAAGTGATCAAGGAATATAGCAGTGTATCAGGTTACAAAATCAACACTCATAAATCTGTAGCCTTTATATATATCAACAATAGCCAAGCTGAAAAAACAGTCAAGGACTCTATTCCATTTACAGCAGTGCCAAAGAAAATGAAATATTTGGGAGTTTACCTGACAAAGGATGTTAAAGATCTCTATAAAAAGAACTATGAAACTCTAATGAAAGAAATAGCTTAAGATGTCAACAAATGGAAAAACATACCATGCTCAAGGCTGGGAAGAATCAACATTGTTCAAATGTCTATACTACCCAATGCAATATACAATTTCAATGCAATCCCTATTAAAGTTCCATTGTCATATTTTAAAGATCTCAAAAAAAAATAATGCATTGTTTTATATGGAATCAGAAAAAAACTTCAAATAGCCCAGACATTATTCAGAAATAAAAACAAAGCAGAAGAAGATAGTGATCTGTAGCCAGCTTTCCACAGAGGTTCCCATCCAGAAGGAGAGTTAAAGAACAGAAACTCAGCAAGAAAGTCAATGGTTTGGATCTGAGCCAAAAGGAAAGGTCGAAGAGCACACATCAACCCTGCTGGGGCAACCTGAGACCCTGAGGACACAAACAAAAAGGTACAGAGCACATCACCAAGCAGACGGGAGTCCTCTCCCCCATGAGAGAGGTTCGCAGTACACTCCATACCTCCATACAAACAAGTGAGCAGAGTTCAGATGTCCTCCCACTCTACCCCATGTGAGAGACCCTCTAAAAACCAGTCCTCCTTCCCCTATGAGGGTGCCATGGTGGTCTCCAGCCAGGCATAAAACTGTATATACTCTCGACCTGCAAGTTGGTGTTCCTGGTATTCCCCTCCACTATCACCCTGAAGTCTGGAGGCCTGTTCCCCACAGAGTCCAGATTCTTGGAGATTTTCTTGAGAGGTGTGGATGGGCACAGACTGTTGCTAAACTGTGCTGGTTTTTCTGGCTAGGAGTGGTGAGAGGGGAGTGAGCCAAGAGGAGACCTGGCTGGTGGGAAGGTCTCCTGAGGCACGAAAAGGCAACCAGCTCTGGGAACAAAAGCTGGAATACTGCACCCCTGGGGATGTTTTGAGGAGACACTCCCAGTCTTCTGGGTGGCCAGGGGAGGTGGGAGGCTTCTCTGGTGCCAGCAGAGCCGACCGGCAACCAAGGCACATGAAGGATTTGCCTGAGGCGGTACCGGCCAGGACAGAGCGCAGAGATTAGAACACTCGCAGAGGGGCTGCTTTGCTTAACCTGGCCCTCAGGGGATAAAAGCTGAGACAAAGGGCGGGAACTCACAGACTGAGTAAAACCCATTTGCAGCCCCAGTCTGATCAGGGAAAATAGCCTTGAAAGAAATAAATTCTGTGAACTTGTTCTGTTCCAGCAGCAACATCAATCAGGACCAGGGCTGGAATTGAGTGAATCACTCCAGCCCCTGTCAAGTACCCAGGTTGTCAGGCCTCACTTCCCCTGCCAAACAGTGACAGGGAGTAGCGGACTGGTTGTGGAGCCACAGACCTCACTGTGACCCAGGCAGGTGCAAACCTCTGGAGCATCTGCTCATTGGAGGAAACTGGATCACAACTGTTACCACCAACTGGGTGTGACAGAGGGGAAAGGTAGGGAAGGAAGCACCAACGTTCCCAGGCTAATTTACTTGCTGGGGGGTGCCCTACCGAGCTCATAGAGCATCAAAGTGAATTATACAAGAGCTTCCAGCAGATCCCTGCTATCTAGTTGCCAGAGACTTTTTTAACTCTTCCATTTGAGGTCGGTTGCTTCCAATTGCTAGGACAATTGATTAGGACCTCTTCAGCTGGGTTAATCACCCAAGGACTTTCCAAAGTGGTACCCTAGGTGTATGGTAGTGGGAAGGTTTGATTTGGCTTTTTCAATTGTTGCCTGTGCAGTGACTTAACTCTGGTATTCCTTCACAGCTCAGATTTCAATCCAGAGTAACAGATTCTCTAGGGTAAGACAAAGACCAGCTGAAAATAAGACAGAGCCACTTAAACCCACCACACAAAGAAGGTCCCCAGTTTCACAAGCAGTGGCTCGCTACGTGTCCTTGGCAAAAGTCTAGGGGAAAAGGTACAGACGCCAGTCCAAGCTTTTAAGCAAAGGACTGGTCAATCACTACTCCTAGAACTCCCAGCCCAAATTATTCTTATCTACTATTCTAGCCAAACAGGGTAAAATTAATCATGGGGCGGAATCAACAGAAAAGCTCTGGAAATATGAACACTCAGACTAGGTCAAACCCCCCCCACCAAGGAATAATCTGGCAGACACAAGCAACGATCCTATGCATAAACAGATGGCTGAGATGTCAGAAATTGAATTCAGAAATTTGATTGCAAACAAGATCAATAAAATAGAGGAAAAGTTGGATTTAGAAATTCAAGGTGCATTTCAAAAATTGTCCCAAGAAGTCAAGGAATTCAATGACCAAAATGACCAAAGATTTGGACACATTGAGACAAGAAATTGCAGCCCTCAAAGATCTGAGAAACAAAGTAGAATCCCTCAGCAACAGAATGGAGTGAGCAGAAGAAAGGATGTCTGACATGGAAGACAAAGCTATTGAATGCTCCCAAACCAACAAAGAGGTAGAGAAATGGAAGGCAAAAACAGATCATTCTCTCAGACAACTCTGGGATAACTCGAAGAAAACCAACATTCGCCTTATAGAAATACCTGAAAACAATGAAGTGACGTCACAAGGCAGAGAGTCTCTTCTCTATGAGATTATGAAAGAGAATTT
>CAUYON010144071.1:0-38757 GCA_963573935.1 Arctocebus calabarensis
CAAATGTTTTCACACAGTAAAAGAGAAAATCTCATGAATGTTATGTCAAATAGGCGGGTGAAATTCTTAGATTGTATATGAAGCCCACACACTGTACTCCACGATTGAACTAATGTACACAGTTATGATTCAATAAAAAAACTAAATAAATAAATAAAAAAGAAATGGTACACAGAAGAATAAACACTGTTGGCAACTCAGGAAGTTACAGAGAGAAGCAAAGAAAATGAAATGGACTCATCAACATTTGAAAGGATAAAAGAGAAAATAAAAGAAGAACAAGACACAAATGATGCAATATGCACATAATTGGGATCTCCAAGCAAAGAATTACTGGGGAACATACTTCAGCTAACTAGGGGTAAATGGGAAAAAACCGGCAAACAGGCTGATGGAATTAAAGGACTAAGATGAAAACACAACTGGATGATAGCTCTTCATCTTTACCCCTAGTAGAATATAAATGTTAAAACCCCTGAAAATACAGAGGTGAAATCTCTAACAAAAATGTGGAAGGAAAGGCAGAAAGAAGTTGGGCCGTAGTATTGTCACGATGGAGAAAAATTAGCATTTAAAGGTAATACATCGAGTATTGCACTATATGTAACCATTATAAGTAAACAATGAAAAATAGTAAAATCAACTAAAATTGGGTGGTAGAAGTTAAGAGAAAAATGTAGAGAAGATGTATACCAATTTTGTTGGGGTTTTTTTGGTAGGACATTTAATTGTCCATAGTAATATTTAAATGTCATGTAGAAATAGTTATATGCAGTATGTATCTTTATCTTTAAAAAAGTAACTCGAATTAAAATACAAAGTTTTCAAATTCTTGGAATGAACACATCCTAAAAGAGAAAAATAAATTTAAAAAATCAACCATATAGTTTTTTTATAACAAATGTCAAGAAAAACAGAAGTTAATAAAGAAGTTAATAAAGACTAGATTACAGAACTAAGAATATACTTATTTATTATGATGTAAATAGCTACACACACTTATTAAAACAAAGAAACCAAAAAAAAGACTTGGATCACAAACTGAATTCCAAATTTTACTACATTAAGAGATAAATCTAACACAAAATTACCAAAAACAGGTTTAAAACAGAGATAGGCAAATAAAATCTAAAGCAAGAACTAATCATGATTTTAACAGACAAAATTATATTTCAGGCAGATAGTCTTCAGTGCATCAAAGAAGAACATTTATAGGTTTGGATCCCATAGCTCAGTGGCTAGGGCGCCAGCCAGAGCTGGCAGGTTCGAACCCAGCCTGGGCCAGCTAAACAACAATGACAACTGCAGCAACAACAAAAAATAGCTGGGCATTGTGGCGGTCACCTGTAGTCCCAGCTACTTGGTAGGTCGAGGCAAGAGAATTACTGAAGCCCAAGAATTTGAGGTTGTTGTGAGCTGTGATGCCATCGCACTCAACCAAGGGCAATATAGTGAGACTCTGTCTCAAGAAAAAAAAAAAAAGAAGAAGAACATTTATAAATAATATAGGTTTAATTCACAAAGACTAGTAATTAATAATAGTGTACTAAATAATAACATTATTAGTCATAAATAAAATGAACAGGAAATAGCTAAACAGACACTATAATGGAAAACTTGGTTTCACCTTTCCCAGTTCAAAAAAAGTAAGTAAACAAAATGTAAAAGGATAAAGAAACCTAAAGAACATGATAAAATGGGTATAACTGATACATACAGAAGGCACCAAAAAACTGTATACGCATCATGAGAGATGTTGTCTGTGTATTATATATTATATTATGCACATACTTTGAGCACCTCTTGTAATTGCAGAAGTCAAATGTGCCTTGTATTCATCTTTTGTCATGAATATATATTAAGCATTACAATTTTAATACAGCTTTTCCCTTTCTTAAAATGGATATACATTTTTTGGCATTCGCTCTGTGGCTACCTCTTTACCCTAAAAACATAGCATATATATCTCCTAAGTGCTCATGCATCATTGGCAAAAATCTGATTATTAGGTCAAAAAGTAAACCTCAATAAATTCTCCAAAGAGGAAATAGTTCAGAAATATGTCTGAGCATAATGAAATAAAACTAAAAATAATTACAAAACTAGTAGTAAAAAATATGCAGCCATCTGGAAATTTTAAAACATTTAAATCAAAGTTGAGTTAATTACAAATAGCTAGAAAAATAAAGATAAGTAAGTACTACAGACCACATGCCAGATACAGATAAAGCAGAACTCAGAGGAAAATCTTTAGCATCTTTATTAATAAACTAGGAAAACATGAGAATAAGTAACTTAGTCAAGTTGACATTTTGTAACTTATAAAATAAACCAACATCAGCCAACCAACTAAAGGAATACAGATAACAGAAAATATCCCTATCTCCACTAAAATAAATTTCATATTAACCAAACATGCAAACATTATAATGAAATGATTAAAAATTTCTGTGTTCTTGTTGTAAGGAAAAGCATTTCATAAAAGGGCAAATTAAAACACTTGGCTATGTGAGGAACACCTAAAAATAATTTTACACTGATAAAAATTCATAAATTAAAAATAAGAAAAAATTGAGAGAAAAAAATACTTTCCCTGCCATAAAATTATAATCTCTTAATTTATAAAATCCCAAACTCAGTAGGAAAAATTTGAAGTGCCTAAAGAGAAAACTGGTAAAGATTCTGAACAACATTTCAGAAGACAAAATGCAGATGACTCCTGAAACTATGAAAATATGTTCAGCTTCACTCACAATTAGGAAAAATCAAAATAAAATTCCAGCATTCTTTTTTTTTTTTTTCTCTGCCTTGCTATCAAACCGGCAAAGAACAAATATGAGGTAATATATTGTCTTGTAAAGCAAGGGAGAGGGAGAAAATTGTGCTTCAGTTGACAGCAATTTAGCAATAATATTAATAATTTTAAAAAGTACATTTGCCTTTGACTCAGCAATGCAGCCCCAGAATGCACGCACAAACTTGTGAAATAACACCTATACAAATTAATTAGAGCATTGTTTACAAGAGCAAAAGAATTAAAAACCACTTTGATATCTATCAGTAGGATGCCAGCTAAATGTATTTTCAAGTTGTCATACAACAAACAATGTATTTTAAACATAAAGGCCTCTAGTAGGGGGCCAACTTTAAGGTTTATAACTGAAAATCAAAAACTAAGTGCAAGAAAAGGAGAACTAGGTCTGGCATAGTAACGTGTATGTCCACCAAAATAATAAATGTGGACGTTGTTAGCTGTACACACAGACGACCAGGGTGGAAGCCCACGGTTCTGATCCAGGCAGGGAACAAGGAGCCCGCGTGATGCGGGGAAAGGAGGTGGGGGGCAGTATAATCTTCACCGTATACCCTTTTGCGGATTCTACATTTTGAATCTGTGCATACGTTACCTATTCAAAATAAGTATTTTATCTTTAAAATGGAGAGTGTGGGCATGGTAGGGAGAGTTTGGAGTTTGTCTGAGGGACACAGCGGGGTCCGGCATACTTGGTGAGAATCGCCACCCGCCTCTCGGTGTGTCTCTCTGGCCTCGGCTCCATTCTCTCCTCTCCACCATTGAGGTCATCTGTGGTGCAGGCAGGACCCGATTTCGCTGTTCACTCCAGGGCCCACAGTCCTCTGTCACCGAGTTCAAATTCTAGGGGGCAACATGAGGTGCTGATTGTTTACAGCCTATAAATGGGTTTCCCCTAAATGCAAGCTCCACTCTTTTTTAAGAGGTAGCCAAGGGAATGGGATAACACAAACATAAACCCATTCCCTATAAATCCACATCTTCGGGGGGCTGCTGGTGAGAGGTCATTTACAAACACCAGGAAGTTGGGGGCAGAGCAGTGACAGACAAGTCCAGTACAGAGCAGGTGGGAAAGAGCGCGGACGGTGAAATCACACATTGTGTTTACATTCCAGTGCTGCCTCTTATGAACTTATGTGGCCCTGAGCAAACTGGAACATCTCTCTCTCCTGCATGGTTTTTGTTAGGATTAGGAGTGACAGGTGCCTGATAAACGGTAGGCATTATAAACAAATTTTAAAATGCCACATGATTTCACTTATGCGTGGAGTCTAAAGAAGTTAGACTTGTAGAAGTGGAGAATAGAATGGTGGTTACCAGTGGCTGAAGGTTGAGGATGAGCAGAGAAAGGAAAGATGTTAGTCAAAGTGTCCAAAGTTTAGGGGGAATGAATTCCAGTGATTGACTGCACAGCCCGGGGCCTACAGTTATCATCATATCAATAATATATTGTAAGACTCCAAGGTTCTCACTACGAGCGAATGATAAGTATATGTGAGTGACAAGTTTGTTAATGAGTCTGACTTAGTCATTCCACAGTGTACACGCACATCCGAATGCCACATTGTTTGACAACGTGAAAGCAGTTTGTAACCCTGACAGGGTTTTTGTGGAGTGGTGGTGACAGAAGCCAGATTGGGCTGAGCTCACGTGGAAACAGGCGTTGTGGGCAACAGTTCTGAGTTTTGCTCAGAATGGATGAGCGTAGATGGCACTTAGGCTGCAACCAGACGTGGGAAGAATGGGCACTTCTCACTGTGCTGATGGAAGGACCAGGAAGATGTAAGGAACGCAGCAGTAACATCCCTGAGATAGCCAAAGGAGACGGAGTCCAGGTGACAAGCAGAATGATGAGCCTTTCGCAGGAGCAGAGATTCCCTTTTCCTTTGAAAAAATATGGGAGGTAGAAAATATGTGTTCACATCAAGGTCAGCTCAAAAATTGGGTGGTGGAAAGATGAGGAAGTCCCCTTCTGATGACTTAAATAAGTATTTATTTACATCAATGGGATTATAAAATAAATGTTACTGTGATGTCTTTTTTGGTTACCCCACCAATAAAAATATATACAAAGTATTCCTTTAAAATGATTGTGTAGTATTCCTTTATATAGGTGACCATTATTAATTTAATCAATACTATTGAGGTAAGAGTATATAGGTTTTTTTTTTTTCATCTTTTTGATGATAAATATATTGTACACATTTTTTCTTTATTTTCTTTAGGATCAATTCCTAAATATGGGATTCTTGGAAAAGCCATACTGTATTATTGTATTATTCAGAGTTCCCCAAAGAAGCAGAACCAATAGGATGTATATAAGAGGGGATTTATTGTGGGAATTGGCTTGTGTGGTGATGGAAGCTAGAAAGTCTCACAATATGCTGTCTGAAAACTGCAGAAGCAGGAAAGTCAGGGGCATAATTCAGTCTGAGTTCAAAGACCCAAGAATCAGGGGACCCAATGCTGTCACTCAAAATTGAGTCCGGGTTGCTGGTGAAAGTTCCCAAGTCTGAAGGCTGGAGAACCAGGAACTCCCATTTCTGAGGTCAGGAGAAGAAAAATGACTCATCTCAAGAAGAAAGGGTACATTTTTCTACTTTTTTCTTTTTGTACCTTCTCTACATTTTTCTTTTGTACTTTCATTTACTTTTTACTTTCTTTTGTACTTTTTTCTACATTTTTCTTTTCTTTTCTGCTTGGGGCTCTCAACAGATTGGGCGATACCTGCCTGCATTGGTGAGGGTGGAACTTCCTTACTCACTTCATTGATTCAAATACCAATCTCCTCTAGAAACACCTTCACAAACACAACCAGAAATAATGTTTTATCAGCTATCTGGGAAGCCCTTTACCCAGTTAAGTTGACACATAAAATTATCCATCACAATTATTAATCGATTTTTTTCTTTCTCCAGAATTTTTACTGTTCTTTTAAGCAACCAAAATTGTACTTTATAGAAAGCCAAGGATATGATGGACATTTTCTTTAAACTTCTTATGTTAGGGAAAAAATATTTGCCTTCTACATGACTTTATTCCCACAAGACTTTTTAAATATATTGTGGTTTCACTTGCAAATTGGCTGAACCTGGTATAAAATTTTATATAATTTATTTACTTTAAAGAGAAGCTTCTCATTTTTCTAGCAGTATAATTGTCAATAAGCTTTTAGGCAAACAAACAAAACAATAAACTTGCCTCTGAGAATTCAAAGCCATTGCAGTTTAAATTCCCAAGGAAAACTTTTCCTTTCTTACATATGCCCCCAACAAACACCTCCTGTTATTTTCATGCCTCTCTTGAGTTTTGCTGCTCTCACTCGTGAAATTCCTGAATCTCAAAACCTGATCCTACGCCCTCTGAAAACAGGACTTGTCCCAAATTAGTTCAAATGCTCCTTGACTTCGCTCTACCCAAAAGTAATTGTCAGCTCTGGATACATCACTAACTCCTCAAATTCTCCCCCAGCCCCTAAGTGGTATTTCAAGAGACACTGTGAAAGTTTTGCGATGCACAAAAATGAAGAAATATAAAATCATTTTCATTGCTATATTTTCTCGAAACAATTGCTACACCATTCTGTGAACTCATGTACTCTTATAAACCATTTTTGAAAACATTCTTTCCACGCATTTTCTTCAAGGGCTATAAGCTCACTTTTGCAGATGTGGACAGCTTGTTCAGGGCGGGAGAACATTCTCCCATGCGTGAGATTTTTTACTGCAGGGAATAGGAAATAATCGCTCAGGGCCAGGTCAGGACTGTGGGGTGCATGAGTCATACGTTTAACCTCTGTGGACTCCAGGAACTGAATGGCACATGGGCAGACGTGTCGTCATGGTGCAAGGTGGCCCCCCACAGTCCCGTCCTTGGCTGCTGTTCTTCAGGCTGCCCAGAAACTTCTGTAGGCACACTGTTGTTTACCACTGAGCAGGGACAGTCCTTTTTTCCTCCAGAGGAACAGCTGGAACATGACTGCTTTTGAAAGTTGCCACCATTTTCTTTCTGACACTTGAGGACCATTTCGCTTTTATTTGTGGGTTTTATGAAAGGAAAAAAATCCACAGTCAACTGACATTTGTCCTCTGAGTCAAACTGGTAAATCCAGGTTTCATCACTGGTAATGAGGTCAGAAACGCATTTAGACTCGCCTCCCCCTCAGCTGAGCAGCATTTAGACTCGCCTCCACTCAGCTGACCAGCATGTTGTCACACCATTCAACACGGGTGTGCTTTTGCTCACCTGTCAAAGTGTGAGGCACCCATTGGGATGACACTTGCCTAACTCAAAAATAATTGTGCAGGATTTGGACACTGCTGGTGATCCAATCTGTAGTGCCACTTCAATGTCCTTAAATGTCATTACATTGTTTTCACAAACCATTTTTCCACAGCGGTGATGCTCTCCTCAGTGGCCGTGTTTTCCCCAGTCCCTGTGGTTGCCAGACACCCGTTCCTCTTCTTGTCTTTCACTGAAGTTCAGCCTCTTCTAAATTTTTGAAACTACTGACAAATTGTCGCATGGGAAGGAGCAAGGTCTCCAAAAGCCCAATTCAAACTCTCAAGGCTTTGAGACTCGTTTAACCCACTTTTTTTTTTTTATATTTTATTAAATAATAATTGTGTACATTGGTGCAATCATAGGGCAGAATATGATTGCTTCATATACAATCAGAATTGGAGATAACCCACTTTTAAAATCACAGAAAATCATCACACAAAAATGCTCTCTTCCCTGCTGACGCCAGCTGAGTGCCATGTGGGCAGAAGCAAATGAAGCCTTCCCAGCAGCAGTAATGAACACAGCAAGTCGAAACCTGCACGGGTCCATTAGAAAGGACAGTCAACTGTGTTTCTTGGAAATGAAAAAGTGTTCCGTAACACAGCCTATCTCAAAACTTTTGCAGTGACCTTCGTACACTGAAGGCCGTCTTGCCAAAGGACAGACACCATTTGCCTTTTCTTCTGAATCCCTCATTGTGTCCAATATAGAATCACTAACTAATCACTGACTCAGGGTAACTAACACTTAATCGGAAAACTCTAATAGCTAAGATACCAAAAGACCCAATACCTAATCTGAATGTCAAAGACAAGGAATCTATTAAAAATATGAAATTAATTGATTTCTCTTACTGCTTAAACCCAGCAGAGACTGTATCTTGTTCCATGAGTCCTCCTGCTCTGTGGTCACACATTCTTGTGCTACACTTTGATTTCTGAAAACCACTGGCACTGGTCTCATTTCAGGTTCTTGAGTAAGCCATGTGCTCTTCTATCCCAAAGGTTTGCTCCTTGCTTGGAGAGACTTCTCTCGACGTCCTTCTTTGCCAGATCAGCTCTGCCTCATCCTTCATATCTTGGAACCCCTCGCCTCTTCAAGAAAGCCTCCACTGTTCCACGTGTTCTCCACTGTAGGCGCTCCCTTGTCCCTGAAATTTCTCATGTGCACTGTGCGTGTTTGATTAAAGCCTGTCTCCCCCTCCAGAGTGAAAGTCTCATGAAAACCACAATGGCACCTGTTTCCCTCACCATATCCCCCATCAAGTACAGTGTCCAAGAATCGTTTGTTGAATGAATGGGTGAGTGAATGAGTCACTGAAACTGAGAGGCCTGGTGTGTAAAAGGTGGAGATGTGTAGCTGAGATGTGTGCCGGGGAAAACAGGAGTGCAGATCATCTTGTCAAAACTCTCTTAACACCGGTGCATAGAAAAGCTACAGAGGAAAGTAGATAAACATAGTCAGGATCCAAATCCTGAAAAATAAATACCAACAGCCAAAGTTGATTCATTACATATGGATTTCCATACTGAATAAATGGCAACAAAATATACATCACACACACACAGAGAGAAGGGCAGCCTCAGAGGACCCGTGAGCCTACCTACATTGACTAAACGTAACATCCTGTGCATGTGGAGATTTTGCAGGAACAGACTCTGTCACGTCCATTAACTTTTCAGATAGAAGTGGGGCTGGTGGTGTGCACCTGCAGTTCCAGCTGCTGGAAAGGCTGAGGTGGGAGACTCTCTCTAGGCCTAAAGTTCTAGGTTACAGTGAACTGGGATTGCACCACTGCACTCCAGCCTGGGCCACCCGGTGACACCATATCTAAAAGAAAAAAAAATATTTCAACTGTGTTTTGACTCTCCAAAAGGTTAAGAAACCACCAGTCTAACCCAATTTCTAAATAAGAACCAAGAACATGACCAGAACTGCAATCTGGCCCCTTGAATCCCCACTGCTGCCCTATCTGTTGCCCTTTCTACCAAATAATAATAATAATTCATCAAAAACATCTGTTTCCGTCAGGTCCTGATTCTTTGGGGATCCACTAGGCAAAATTAACTCTTTGAAACTTGGGGCTATCCCAGCATCAGCTAAATGAGAGCTGGCTAGCCGTCCTTGAGCATCCAGCCTCAAGGCCCCTTCCCAAATCCTCTCCAGCAGATCACTCTGAAGATGGAGGGCAGCCTGGGGCTTTTCATCTTTCATTTGCCTCTGGCTGCTAACTAATGAAGCCTGGTGCCCTTGTTGGGCCTTGTTTCTACAAGGCTGGACACCTTCTTTTAACAGGATGTACTTGAAAAACAAGATATTTCCCTTTGTACTAGAAACAAATGGTGATTAATGTGCTCGCTGTAATTAATCTGTGGTGACAGATTAGCGATGTAGTGGCAGTTCTCGTGCTGCTCTGGGAGCCTTCCTTGATAGGACAGCTGGTGAGAGGGGACACCAAATTCAATTTGTTTCTCATTTGCATACATATGACAACCATCTGTGCTAATAGCACTGCAATGTCTCCATTTGGCCCGCTCACTCGAGTGCAGACATCTCCCAGATCCCGCCAGGCCTGGGAGGGGGAGCTCAAAGCATAAATATTTGTAGAGGAAAAAGGATGGGCCTGATGGAATATGACTAGCCATGTCCCCCTCCTACTGAAGGTCAAACGTTTCACATGGGCTGGGATTCCACTCACCCAGAGGAGGGTGATCCTCTATGGGAAACTCCAGCTCCTCTGCACCTCGAAGACCTGATCAAGCTATCCATGGGCTATTCCTTATTTCCAGTCACTCAAACCAGGTTCACTTTGGTGGAGAACATTTTCATTTTTAAACTGGCCCATTTATTCAAAAAAAGTATACATGAAATATCTACTCATTGGGGCACTACATTGCATGAAATAGGAACAGCAGTTAACAAGAGACGAAAGATGTTGTTTGATGGCTTTTGCGTGGTAGTGGCGAATACTGGCAATAAACAAATAACCAAGAGCATTTCACAGAGTGTGGTGTCCCAAGCAACAAATCAAATTGGGGCTCGAGGAGGTGTGGAAAAGGACTGAAGTAGACCGTAGACTGGCATCTCAGTGACATGAAGGAACACCTCTATTTTTCCAGAGGAAGAGACCAGCCAGAGCAAGAGCCTCCAGGCAGAGTGAGCTTGATGCTCTGAGGAAGAGGAAGATGACCAGCATGGACAGAAGCAGGTGAGAGAAGAGGCCCAGGGGTGCACCACAAAGTGTCACAGACCGAGGGGGTTCAAACAGCAGAAATCTAGTGTGTCAGAGTTCTGGAGCCCAGAAGTCCAAACTCAAGGCATCAGTTGGAATAGGGCAGTGAATACGATACAGAAGAGTCTGTCCTTCCCTTTTTCAGCTTCTGGTGTTAGTTCATTAGCCGCCCTTGCTGCTCCTGCCTTGCAGACGCTGTGCTCCAGTCTCTGCTCTGTTGTCACAGGGCCATCGTCTCCCTGGGTGTCTCTGAGTGTAGATCAGAGAATAAGAGCAGTAGGTGATCATAGAGGTTCCAAGGAAATGACATGATCTAATTTACATGTTGCTGTCATATGTAGATTGGATGGGGCAGGAAAAGAGGGAAGGAGGAAGGTGAAACATTCAGGCAGTTGTGCCATTCATCTTTGAAACTTACATGGCATGGTGGCCTGAATAAGGGGAGTAAAAGAGGAGATGGGGTCAAGAAGGAGGTTTTGAGTTATATTTAAAAGGTAGAACCCATACACTTTTTTAATAGATTGGATATAAATATTTGGAAAATGAGAAGAATCATGCTTTTTTCCTGAATAAAAAAGCAGTAGTGAGGTTGGGAAACTCTGGTCTATGGATACAAAGACATAATTGAACATGATTCCTTCCTGGGTGAGGAGTCGGGGGTTGGAGACCATGACAAAGGGAAATAAGGATGAAAAGAGAGTAGAATGGAACAGACAGGGGTCAGGCCACGCCTTGTCTCCTGGCCATATACAATGTCACATGGTGACTCAGCACAGGCAGGATGGTGCATATTCTCTGAAAGATGGAATAAATCCTTGGAGGAAGGGAACAAGTTTGAGAGAGAAAAGCAAATGTTCCATTCTGAAAGTGTTAAGTTAAATACATCTAAGGAACATCACATATGGAAATGTAGAATCACCCACTGGGGCATCCGAGTCTAAATTTAAGAAGAAAAGACTGAGATTAAGATTGAGATTTGAGCAGTGCTTGTGGCTCACAGGAGTAGGGGACCGGCCCCATATGCCAGAGGTGGCAGGTTCAAACCCAGCCCTGGCCAAAAAAATAAAAAGATGGAGGTTTGCAAGTCATCAGCACAAAGGGATTATTTAAAGTCCATGGTGCTAGTTGAGATCTCTCCCTAGGAAGAAGAATTAGAAAAGGAGGACCCAGCCCAAAGCTCTAAGGAACACTGTGGCTCTTATTTTACTCCTGTTTATGCCCCTGCTGGAGTCATCACATCCCATGGCCAGTTCTTCCCTCTCATGAATGGCCTTTGCTCTGTGACACATTGAGTATGCCAAGGAGTCAAGGCTTGGCCTGACCCCTGTCTGTTCCATGCCCCATTCTACCCACTTCTTATCCATATTTCCCTTATCCATAGTCTCTTTATCCATATTTATCAACCTCAGTATTATTAACATTTGGAGCTGGATGGCTTGGTGCCCATAGCACAGTGGTTATGGCACCAGCCACATGCACCAAGGCTAGCAGGTTCAATCCTGGCCTGGGTCAGCTAAACAGCAAAGACAACTGCAACAAAAAATAGCCAGGCACTGTGGTGGGCACCTGTAGTATCAGGTACTTGGGAGGCTGAGGCAAGGGAATCACTCAATCCCAAGAGTTTGAGGTTACTATGAGCTGTGATGCCATGGCACTCTACCAAGGGTGACACAATGAGGTTCATCTTGAAAAGAAAAAAAGAAAAAAAAACATTTAGAGTTGGAAAATTCTTTGCCTTGGAGAACTGTACTATGTATTAACAATGTCCTTGGCGTCTACCCATTAGTGCCAGTAACACCACATGATAACAACTAAAAATATCTGCAGACATTCCCAAATGTTCTCAGGAAAAGAGGGCAAGGCAAAATTATCACCAGTTGAGAACCACTGCCATAGATACCTCAGCAGGCTGTATGTCAAGAAAGATATTCATTAAATTCTTGCCATTGCTTGCAGCAGCAACTATATCTAACACAGCTCCTTTCGACCTTTCCCTATCCCCTAAAGGGCTAAAGTAAAGTGTCTTTGGAATTTCTTATTGGTCTCTGGCCAGGCCTCCAGATTCTAGACTCCTTTGGAGTTGAAGACAAATGTGTGTGAAACCAGAAGGAGATGTGAGAAGCAGTTATTCATTCAGCCAGCCAACAAATGGCAAAGTTATACAATAATTGGATTAAGAGAGAAGACCTTCTACAGTCAGAGCCAGCTTTGATAAGATAGGGGAGGTCATTACCTAAGAGAAATTGATGCCATGCATTCCAGCAACTTTGCATCCTAAGGAAAAAGTCATCTTGAGCACAATTAATGTCCTTTCAAAATTTTATCAACCAGAAAAATATAGGGGAGAGAATGTAAACTAGACCATTAAAATGTAATCTAGAGTCTATACAAATTAATTCAATGATAGTATAATCAGGTTGAAATGACATGAAATCAATGATATGTAGCTGTCCTTGTGGTGCATCACAGCTCCTGAAACCCTAAAGGGAGGGTGAAAATATAAGGCATGCCAGCAGCATGGTGGACATGGCAACCTTTCCTGGTGGCTCCCAATGCATCCTAGGAGCCTTCCACATGGCATCTCTGGAGGCTACCAACTGTCAATGTGAGGGGTATGACCCACAATGTATATTTACAAAAGCAGCTCTCTCCACCCCAGACCTTCCTGTTGTTCCATACCTAATCATGATCCCCAAATTGAACCACTTTTCTTGTGAAGCAGAGATGTAGAAAATTTAAACCAAAGTCAAACAACAACAGCAAAGACCACCACCACCAAGAACCTTTTTCTCTAAACAGAAAACCTGGTCCACAAGCTTCTTGTCTCTTTTCCCTTGAGCTCCATCCTGATTCTGATAGGTCCTCCAAGGTTGGGATGAAAAGTGTAGCTAGATCACTGCTTATGCAGGAAGGAATCTGGGATGAGCCCTGATGTGTTGGTAACATGAGTTCAAATGGACAGCAAATGAGAGGAAAAGAAAGACATTCCCAACAAAGGGCTTGCCCAAAACAACCTTGTATGAAAGAAACCAAAGCATTCTGGTTATCAGTAGCAACATAATAAACCACCTTATAATGTAGCACCTTGTTACTTCTCATTCTGTGGGGTAGATGGGCAGTTATACTTCTTTTGGTGTTGGCTGGAACGTTAGAATGACTGGGAAGTCCAAGCCAGCTGTGTTCTCCTGGCTGGCTGTTGGTGCTCACTATTAACTGGAAGCTTAGTGGGGGGTGTTGGTGGAGGCTCTTGGTTCTCATGCCTCTTCACATACATGCTTGGTCTTCCTTACAACATAGCACCTGCCTTATAAGAAGACATATTCCAGAAGAGAGAAATAGAAGTTTCTAGCCTCTTAAAGTCTGAGCTGGAAGGTAGTGGAATGTTACTTTAGATACATTCCATTGGTCAAAGCAATCACAGGGCCAGATTGGATTCAAGGGGAGAGAAAATAAACACACTCAGAGATAAGGAACAGCATACAGAGGCCATCTCTGCATAGCAGCAGCCAAAAAAACTTGTCATTTGTCTCCACACCTTACCATTCTTAAATATTTCCATGCTCTTGATCCATATTTGTGCCTGTTTTCCTCTGAAGCACTGATACATTGTAGTATCAATGGATGCTAAGGATTTTCCCTCCTGAATTTACATGTATGTGCATGTGCTGATATTATAGACATATGTGGACTAAAGGCGTCATCATGAGCCCAGAAATAGTGAGTCTCATTATATCAGCTTTCAGCCTTGAACATCAATTATTCCTCATGTTGCTTGGCCAAGGAAATATACAGAAAATATAAAAGAGCCATTTCTTTCACTTAATAAAGTTTTTAAGAGACCCAATCCTCACTCCATCTTCTATTAAATAATAAGTGCATAAGTAAATAGTTGAAACTATCTTCTTAAATACGTAACTTCATAGGGCTAGATTAAGAATTAAATAAGAGAATATGGGATTGACTTTCATAGAGTAAATGCTCAAAAATGTTAGGTGATGAGGATGTTTAAAAAAGCTAAATGAGAGTCTGATGTAGTAGGTGCTTAATAATTCACAAATAATATTATTGAAGAGACGCTCTTGGAGAGGAAGAAGGGGGATCAAACAAAGTAAAATCCACTTGAATGGGGATGAGAGGAATATTACAGCTAAGAAGGCTGGGGTCAGAGAAAGGGCAATGCTTACGCTGTCTCAAAAGGCATTTGATAGAACTATCGTTAATACCGAATTATCAAGACAGTTTCAGGATTTTTCATTCGCTCAGAAATGCATCCCCCCTGAGCCATGGGAATAAATACTTACAAGGTTAAAGGTCGGTTCATTAATCTCCTCACTTGCCTGTTTGTTTAGATATACAGATGCTCCATTGTTGAGGCAATTTTAGGAAAAAAGAACAAGTGTGGACTCTAATCCAGTTCAAGTCTGTCCCACAGTGGGTGGAGGTGTGTGTAAGAGAAAAAAATACATTTTAAATTTAATTCTCTGGGTTTTTTTACAAAACAAAACTATAATCAAAATTGAAGCTTGTGACTTGGTTCTGTTTCTTTCAAGGATTTATTTATGGAACTTGCTTTCTATTTCACATTTAATCAACTTTTGTTTCCAAGCAAATTTTTATTTTGCTCAGTTAGTCAAAATCTGTCTAGTAAGGGCAGTATAAGATCCTACCTTATTGTTAATTCACTAGTACACTAATTCACTAAGCTCCTGGGGGCTTGGAGAAACCTGGAGAAACTTTGGAAGCATTGAACCAAAAGAAGAAAAAAAGACATATTTAATAATGAAGTGGAATGAGAGAAATGAGTTGTTCTCATTAGACTCAATAGCATTTTTTAAATAGCTGATACATTTCTCCATTTTGATCCAAATGTCTTCTCCTGAAAATGGACAGCCATTTTGAAGACTTTCTGAAATGAAGATAAGGCCTAGGAAAGAGACAAAGCAACTTCCTCAAAATCATTTCTATAGACTATAGGAGTGCAAAGAAGGCAAATCCTGTATGTTTGCCATCTACCTGTTAAGAGCAGGCAGACTTTAGGGTGGTCCCTCCAGATCCCTGCCTTCTGATGTTCACAGGATTGTGAATTTCTCCCCTCTTAGGTGCAGGTAGGACCCATAGCTTGTTTCTAGCAAAGGTAATGGATAACACTCCAATGATTATAATATATTGTATCCTCCATGTTGTTAGCAGATTAGTTCTAAAGGCTCTCCTTACTGTAGTGATGAAGAAAGCAGTCATGTTGGAAAAGACTTTCTAGCACAGAAGTGTGAGTGAGAATGGTAGGTGGCCTCAGGGGACTATGAGCAGTCACTAGAAGCTGAGAGAAGCCTCTGGCCAAGCAAAAAGTTGGGGTCTTCAATCCCCCAAACACAAGGAAATGAAATCCTACAAACAACCTAAGAGAGCTCAGAGGAAGTGTTTTCCCCAGTCAAGCCTTCAGATGAGAATGCAGCCCAGCTAACACCTTGATTATACTCTTTATGGGACAGTAAGCTGTGCCTGTACTCCTACCCATAGAAAATATAGTATAATAGTGGGTGCTGTTTTAAGCTACTTATTTTGTACTATTATGTTATATGCAAAATAAATCTAATACAGAGCTCCTCTCCTGGGTGACCTCATGTTCTCAATCATTCTACTTTCATCTTCCATAAAGGGAATTCTCACTAAATTATAGGAAAACTAAAGGTATCTCCCAGTGTTCCTTATCAATCTTAAAATTTCCCAAATGAATCCCTATATTTCTGACCATAGTATGACCATTGATTGCTCTTAACCAAAATGTACTCTTACTACCTTATATTTCTGCCATATGTTCATTTATAGTTGTATTTGTTTGTGTCATTTGTCACTTAATCTCATTGTATTCAAATTAGTTGATGTGTTAGTACCATATCTACAACACACTCCTACAAAAATTTTAAAGGTCTGCAAACCAGCAATTTAATTACAATTTATGATTTGGAGAAAAGGCTCCACATGATTAGTTCTAAAGGCTCTCCTTACTGTAGTGATGAAGAAAGCAGTCATGTTGGAAAAGACTTTCTAGAACAGAAGTGTGAGTGAGAATGGTAGGTGGCCTCAGGGAAGTTAGAGTTTCTAGAGTTTTTCTTAGAGTTTTTTTATTCTAATTCCCTCTTTGACAAATAGGAAAGGTGATACCCTCCAAAAAAATTAATGTGTTAAGACCAGATGAAGAGTTATTGGAAAACCAGAATAAGAAAACTAGTTGTAATACTCCTTACTCTACTAAGAGTTGAGTTTACATTTATAGAGTACCTGCAATGTCCAAGACACTGTGATAAGTACTTCTCCTGCAGTCCCACTTAATCCTTAACAGTTTTGTAAAGGTATACATTGTTTTCCCTACAATGGGATACTTTCTGCAGGAGATAAACTTTTTAAAGTTTTCAACAAGAAAAGTACCTAATATTGACTAATAGAAGACTCCCTTAGAAAATGGTGACCAGAAGAGTGTATTGGAGGGTCATAATACATTAAAAGCATAGAAGTAACTTTGCTTAGAAGAGCAAGTACAGGACTAGTAGTCCCATTTTTCAGGCAAAGCTATGAAAAATGAGTTCCTTTATGAGGTGATAAAGCAGCCAGTGAACAGTATCTTATAGAATTTTTAGTTAAAAAATACTGAATTCAGAGGAAATGGCCACAAATTTCAGGTGAAAAATGCATTTTATCTTTGGAGGGCTTAAAATATACACTGTTCCTCTCTCCCACTGTGAGGGACACAAGGCACTGACTTTGTGCCCATGATGTGGGCACCATAGATTTAATCATGAGCCAGTTTATAGTTTGTAATTTCTATCATTGCTGTGTAACAAACCACCCCAAATCCTAGTGGCTTACAACATCACTGTTTACATAGCTCATGATTCCTTGGGTCAGCTGAGTGGGTCTTCTAGTCTGGTCTAGCTCAATTGCTCTCTGCTGGCCTTGTTCAGGCATCTCTGGTCAGCTGGCAGGTCAGGTGGAGCCTGAATTATCTAGGATGGTGTGTTAAGGTAAATAATGGCTCCCAGAGATGCCCATGTTCTAATCCTAATAACCTATAGATATTTTTTCTTACAGGGCAAAAAAGACTTTGGAGATGTGATAAAGAGTCTGACCAAAACAGGAAAGAGAGGCCTTTTCCTATCCTTCCTCCCACAGCCCCCACATGCAGGAAACATCTCTTAGGCTTTTCAGTCCAAGGAGATACCTGGCCAGCAGCAGTGAGAATCATTATGAACTTGTTACAGTTATCACCTAGGGAGAGAGCTCGAGATTCCTCCCTCTGTTGATGCTTGTAGAGGGCATGAGAGTCACACTCTGAACTGTGGGAACACCCATATATTCCATTTTTACAGAAAAGGAAATTGAAATTATGGGAAATAAAACAATATGCTTGAAGTCACAGTGCAGAACTGAGTTAGATCCCAGAAATGTAAACTCTTGGGAGGCAGCAGAATATGGGAAGGCAGAGAGTGCTTGGAGATAGACTCCAACCAGATGCTGTTTATTACCAACACAAAGCCCTTCCTCCACCTCTCTGTGTGGAAGCATTTCGATTTTATTCTACTTTCACTCTTCTTCTTATGGTTCTAAATTCCAGTTAAGCCAAGATGGTGATAGAAGCCCTATACCCCTTGTCTGAAATTATACTTGAACCCTAAACAACATAGGTTTGAACGTAATGGTCCAATTTAAATTATAAATAGATTTCCTTCCACCTCTGCCATCCCTGAGATGGCAAGACCAAGTTATCATCATCATCATCCTTATCCTTCTCCTCCACTTCCTCCTTCCCCTCTGCCTGCTCATTGTGAAAATGATAAGGATGAAGACTTTTATGATGATGCCCGCAACTTAATGAATAGAATATATATTTTCTTATGATTTTCTTAATGATATTTTCTTTAGCTTACTGTATTATAAGAATGCACTATATGATACATATAACATACAAGATACATGTTAATAGACTGTCTCTGTTCCTGGTAAACCTTGTGATCTATGGTGGGATATTAGAAGTTAAGTTTTTAAGGGGCCTAAAGTTATATACAAGCTTTGACAGTGTAAGGATTGGCACCACTAAACCATCATGTTGTGCAGCGGTCAATCTAGTTTAGCCATGAGTGTAGGAAATGCTGGCTTCATGGCCGTGTAGACTGTGCAGTCCACCCAGGGCTGGTGCTCAGAAGGACCTTATGCATAGTTTAATGCTCTGCTGTCATCTTGAAATTTTTAATAATTATTAAGCAAGAAATCCTGTATTTTAATTTTGCACTACACCCTGCAAATTATGTAACTGGTTCATATGCTATATTTCTGATGAATATGATATAGGAGAAGTTTGTTGGAAGATTCCTAATAAAAATGTTATAGGAAACACATAAGCACACATACCACACATGAAGACATAACTTCTTCTTCTGTATGCAATGCCTATAATTACTGCAGCAATCCTGTGCCCTTGAGGAAAACTAAGCTGACAAGCTAAGCTTGGCAGAGCAGAAAGAGGAAATGAACTTGGATCTTGACTTTGATGATGCCACTGAGTTACCAAATGAAAGATGTTTTTGGTTTCTTGTCATATGAAATAATAAGTCTTCTGATTTGTTTCTATGATTCAAGATGGAGCCTTTTTTGCCTTAAAGATTTTGCAGAATAGACTTTGTTGAGAAATATTAACTGGATGACTTTGAGAAAGTCATTTTTCTCCTATGAGTTCATGCTCCCATTGGTAAAATAAGAGGAATGATGACTCATGTACCTGTTGTGAGAAATAAATAAGATGATATTTGACACATAACAGAACAATCCAACAGTCATAATAATGGTAATTGTTATTGTGTTGTCCTTGCTGTTAGTCACCATAACCTATAACCTCCTCCCATTCCCACTTATATTTCAATTCACTACCCAATAGACCATTACAATACATATTTAGTCACAAAGAAAACACATCAATTAAACAAATTATGTAGTTCTTATGAGTCAAGTGAACACCAGATCATGAAGCTGTACATTCATGTCTGCATGTGCTACACTAAACCAGCTCGTTGGTCCTCTACCTGGGTCAGCAGCTCTCAGAAGTGAGGTAAAACCTAGATGTTCACCCATTACCTTTGTGGGGAACAGGGAGCTGGGCCCTCCCACCCTACAGTTGGGAGGTGCCCCCCAGCCCACAGGTGTCAAATAGTTCTCAAAATCACAATGCTAAGTGGAAAAAACTGATATGTATCACATGCTGCATGTTGGCCCTTACAAGAATGTAAAACAACAATGACTTTTGTTTGTTTGTTTGTTTCTTCTTCAAGAAGATGAAGTAAATATGTTTTTTTCCTATTCTTCTCAGCACAACTAAATTCCTTGGATATTAAGTATAAAGCTAACATACCAAGACACTTTGAAAGGTGAAGAGAAGGTGGCCAACTGCCCACTGACCTTAGAACTGGAGGAATGACAGGGTGGTGGGTACCCTAGGTTTTCTTTCAGCTTCACATATCCCAGACTTGCAGTAAAGAAAGGGAGGCTGCAACCGGGAATCTGATGAGCTCAGACAAAAAGACCCCAGTAAAAGCCTGCTCAGGCTAGCCACAGGATCAGGAAAGGGGTGGCCCACCAAGACAGAAACCTTTGAGGCAGTAAGTGCTCTGCTCCAGCCAAACACCACACAAAGGAACTCTGGCCCACCCCCAGGCCCCTTCCCCATCATCAGAGGCTGGGTGGGAAGCCTAGACTTCTGCCCATCCCATGAAGCTATAACAGCCCCCTGACATCCTCACGCCACCCGCCTCCCAGGGTGGTGCCAAACAGAGCCAGGTAAGGAACTAGGACCTTCATCCCTGTGGGACAATAATGAGCCCCCTGATCCTTTCCAGTGTCCTACACACAGAGGGAGGGACACCTTGGCCCCTACCCCACCCTGCAGTGAGGAGGAGCCCCCATCCACAGGTGTCAGTGGAGCCCAAGTGGGGAACTGGACTTTTCTCTCTTTCTGGCATAAAAAGTAAACAACCGCTTTCCTCTGCTGGAGCAGTGTCCAAATAGCAGTTAAAACAGAACATTTAAATAAGATCCAGAGTCCCATGACATAATACAAAAATATCCAGTTTTAACCAAAAATCATTCATCATACCAATAACCAGAGAGATCTCAAAATGAGTTAAAAAATGCTAAGAAAGATATGAAGATGATCTGACAAAGATTTTAAAGCAGCTGTGATAAAAATGCTTTGATGAGCAAATGTGAACATACTTAAAACATAGAACCAATAGAAAGCAAAGATCTAGAACCAAATGGAAATTTTAAAACTGGAAAATACAAGGAATACCAAAAAATAAAAGAACAAACCAGAAAAATACAGGAACAAAATCCTCAGCAAGTGGGCTCAACAACAGCCCAGGGGGAAGAGGGAAGAATCAGTCAACTGCTAATAGAAAAATAAAAATTACCCAATCTGAGTAAGTGAGAAGATCAAAGAGGGGGAATGAGCAGAGCTATGGGGACCTGTGAGGCCATAACAAAAGGTCCTTTATTTGTCTTACTGGCATTCAGAAGGAGAGTATACACAATACTTGAAAAAATAATAGCTGAAAACTTCCCAAATTTGAAAAGACATATAAACATACCATTCAATAAGCTGAGTGAGCAGCTCAGTAAAGATGAGCAGGTGATCCTCCTAGACAGAGTCCGGAGGATACTGATGGATCTTGAAATTAAGGGATTTTATTTTATTAACTTTTATTTGTGGTTAATATAAGGGTACATACAATTAGGTTACATTGTTTGCCTTTGTTAGAAAAAGTCCAAGTTGTGTTTGATGGAGTTGAAGAACATTCCCTTAGTAAAATATCTCAAGAATGGAAAAATAAGCATCCCATATACTTAATACTGATTTGAAACTAGTAGAAGAAATGAAGTGCAGTAACCATTTGTAGCTGTCAGTAGCTGCCTGGGTTACCCCAAAGACATCCCGCATGAACACATAGTCTGTGGTGAGCCCCATGTCTGCAGGCAAACCCAGCTGCAAAACCTGTGCTCTAACCCCGATGCCAGAGAGCGAGATTTGCGCACCAGCATGTCAGCCTCAGCTGAGAGCTTGTCGGGGCAGCATCACAGACCTGGGGCCATGTCTGCACCTGCTGGATCCCCAGGAAGCGTTGCTCCAGCTGTCCTCTCCTTTACCTTGACCATATTGATGCCCTACACTCTGCTTACATACAAATTCTCAAACTCTCTATCAGCTGCAGGCTAGAGACAGACCAGTGGAGAGCAAAGCAGTGAAATAGAAAAGGCAGTGGACTAAGAGATCTGAGTTTTAACCCTCCCTCCTGAACCTTTGTAGCTGCAAGGAACCCCTCGGCAATTGGGTTGGCAGGTTTTTGGGTTTGTTTTGCTATCCTTGATGAATTTAGGAGTGAAGACAAACCAGGAAATCAGAAGCCTCTTCCTATTTGAATGCCCTATGATTCCATTACATGTGAATTAGATTACCCATTACTACGTTGGCAAAGCCTGTGCACAGACAGGACCCCAACTGTGCCTGGTGTGTAATTATGGCAGGAATATTTTTGAGTCTAACCATAATTCTATTTAGGAATTTGGATGACTTGAGCCTTGCGCCTTCAGCTTATAATGTCACCAGAAACCCGTCACAGAACTGGAACCTTGTAACTCACTTACCTGTGGATACCCAAATACATACGTGTGTAATTTTAATAGTACTCATTACATACAGACTTCCATTATAGCACTATTTCCACTCAGTCATAATTTTATATATAAAAAAAAATCCCCTATTGGCTAAAATTTTCCAAGCTTAATCACACTCTTGAGGTGAACTTTTTCAATTAAACTCCACTTAAGCCAATTTTGAGCTCTTTGAGTGAAGGAAAAATATATAGATGCCAGACTCTTAAACATAACTGTCAAGCCATTTCCTTTTTCTGTCTTTCTTTCTTTCTTTTTTCTTTTCTTTTTTTTTTTTTCAGCACACTAAGATTTATACTTCACAAAAGGAAAGATGCCTTGCATCTTAAATTTCCCAAAATGGAATGGAGACAGCGGTACGTTTTTGCTCAGAAGTCCCCAGTAACTCTCTCAATGATCTCCTCTGCCGTGGAGATAATAGACAGTCTGTAAAGTAGGTAGTTGGTTTTAAGCTTGGGGGTACACTGAGCAACTGTGAAGCAGAATTCAGTTCCTACACATTAATTCTCACCTTACAACCATGTCAATGTTTTCCATTTAGGGACTAATGAGAAGAAAATAGTCATTTGGGTTATTAATCCAGTGTGAGTCGTGTAGAATGGGGAGAGATTGGGTAATGACCGCTATTTCAGATCACTTCTTTTTATTTTTTCTAAACTTTATTCTGGAACGTACAGCCTCTGTTGATTGTATTGTTTTTACAGAAGAAAACAAACTTTGACTTATCTCTCAGAACATTTGGAAGGCCATGCCTTCTGGCTCTTGGTCCTGTCTTTTGCTAGCAAATGCTTTGCATTCATTCTGTACATCTTCATTTGGTTGACTGGGGTGGGCACTCTGCCAGACACACATAGCTGTCTCCTGTGGCATGGCCAGCCAAGGGCAGGACAAGAATGAATTCTTCTCTGGACTCCTCACATCCAGGCCTTGCTGCCAACTGACTATTGATGGAGACTTTCTCTTTGTTTCTAAAGAAATCTCCCCAACCCAACTGCACAGAAAACACAAAAAACAAACAAACAAAATAAAACCTTATGGACTCTAACTGTTCCTTCTCCCAGCTACAGCTTTCACTTCTTGCTTAAGAAAGAACTATGTCTGTGGGAGTCCATCTAGATGGAAATAGTCTTCCGTGGGAGGTCACAATGCCTTAGACCACTGACATCTTTTTTCCTGCCAGGTCTCAGTTCTACCCTCTTCTTTTCTGGGGCAGAAAAGTCTTTTGTGCCTTCTTTCAGTAGGTGTCTGCTCTCCATTCGACAGTCACACTGATCTTTTAGGCCAAGAATATGATATCCCAACTCCTGCTGCAGGACAGGAATAACAATTTTGTAATAATTTATGTACCTCCTCTTTTTCTAGTGAATTCTATTCATCATTTAGATCTTAGTGTACATTTTTTTTCAAAGAATTCTCCACTAATCTTCCTAATTTGATCAACCTATCCTAATATTTCTTCTCATAGCAATGCATACTCCCCTTTCATACATGATACCTGTCACTGTTATAATCTTACATTGAGTTGTGTGATTTTCCTTTTAAGAATAACTGTACCTGTACTGGCTCCAGAAGGGTCCAGACTGTGTATAATCCCAATTCCTGATGCAGGATTTAGCACTACTGGCACTCAGTAATCATTTGTCAGATGGATGTAGAATGAATGAATATGCTTCACACATTTCCAGGGGAAGAGATATCCCAGAACCTAACCTAGGCTGCCAAATGCCTTGGCATCACAAGAGTGTATCTGGTCTTTTTTATAATGTTGTTCTAAGCTAATATAAGATGTATGAAATAAATAAATGGGCAAAAAGGACACAGTCCAGAAGACCCTGAGGAAACCTCAGTCAAGGTCTCTGTCAAACACCTTCTGAGCCAGAACACTATAAACCTAGAAATGGACTTTGGAGATCATTCTGGGATTCTTCAGATGACGGTAATGAGGCGCAGGACCCCACCTGTTCTGCCTCTTCATCCTTTTCTGATCCGCAGCCCCTACAAGGAGACAGCCCTAAAAGAGATGGAAAAAATATTTAAATGCAGGGCAGAAATTGTTAGGAGAGGAAGGTCTGAGCTGGGAAGACAAGAGGAGGGGGACAGGGTGATCAAACACATGTGTATCCATGAGGGCTTCATTTCACACAAAGTCCCCAAAGAAACGATAGCCATCTCATTTCTGTAACCTCTGGTGAACTCTTTTACTGTCCAATCTGTAAAGACAAAGGAAGTCAGGGAGAAGGTCCCCAACGCTCACTCACTCCATCAAGGTCAATCCCACAGGTGCCATTTACCAGTTGCTTGTGACCTCTTTGTGTCTTATGTTTTTCATCTATAAAATGGAAAGAAACTGAACCCTTCTTTAGGGTTAAGATGAACTATAACATATTCACAAAGCACGTTTGCGTGGCACATAGAAGATGCAGGATCTGACCTGATATTGCCCATTTTTTGCTGAACATGCAATGTGCTTACATTGAGGACTTACTGTAGGTCCATGTGGGGCCAAGCTAGGTACTAGGATGCAACCTACATTATAATGGGGAAGAAAGACAAATTTAAGAAACAGAAGCTCCCCAGAAGATATTATACAAGAACTTGAACAGAAGAGGCATCAGCTACTCTTAGGTTAAATCAAGAGATCCTCTTTGAAAACATGACATTCAACCTGATCCAGCCCTGTAAAGAGCTGAGGAAAACATGCTTTAGTCCAGGAAATGTTGGAAACAGGGAGTGCAAGGCATTGAGAAGCCTGTGGATGTTTTTAAGCAGGAGCCAGGAAGAATCTGAGTTGTGTTTTTAAATGCTGTCTGCTGTGTGGCGAGTGTGTTTTAGCAGGGTTAGAGTAATGGTAGAGTGGCCAGCCAGAGACCTGGTGTGGAAGGGAAAGTGGGAGGGGGAATTATAGTGGCTTGGACTGGAAGGAGGGGAAAGAGAGGAGTGGACACAGTTAAGATGCATTTTAGTGGGCGGCACCTGTGGCTCAGTGAGTAGGGCACCGGCCCCATATACTGAGGGTAGCAGGTTCAAACCTGGCCCCAGCCAAATTGCAATAAGAAAATAGCCAGACATTGTGTTGGGCGCCTATAGTCCCAGCTATAGGCAAGAGAATCACCTAAGCCCAGGAGTTGGAGGTTGCTGTGAGCTGTGTGACGCCATGGCACTCTACCAAGAGTGATAAAGCAAGACTCTACAAAAAAAAAAAACAATAAAACAATAAAACAAAAGAAATGCATTTTAGTGACAGAAGCAACAGGTGAGTGGTGAGAAAGGGGAGGAGGTAGGAAAGGGGGAGAAAGTGAGGTTGTGGTCCTAGAGTTTTTGTCTTGAACAACTGGCGATGTCATTTATTAAGACCAAGAAAAATGAGAGCATGAGATCCTGGAGCGTTTGGTATTTACTTATGTATGTATTTATTTATTTTCTATAATGTGGGAGGCAGATCTGGGAATCCAGAATTCTGAGTTGACTAATAAAATACAATCTTCTCTAACAGTTTTAATAATACCAAAAAATATATGTAGAATGATGTATACAGTACTTTAGGAGAAGGGAAACAAATTAGCTCACCTCTAGTGATGCCACCCATGTGGAAGAATTGGGTTCCTTCCTCCTAGTGACAGAGTCCTCATAATGATATGATATCTTTTTTCTCCACTTTTTCTTTAGATAGAGAATTGACCATTTGTGCTAAGTAAAGTACTTCTTTGTTTTCTAGGACTCCATTAAACTATAATTTCTTTCTTTGTCTTTTTTTTTTCTTTTGTTGAGATTTGAGGCAAGCAGAGCATTTCTCAAAATACTACACAAAGAACCTAGGACATGCCTCCGTTCAGGGACTTCAGTGATGCCAGAATCACACTCTGTTTAGGGAAAATGTGAGAGTTTACCTTAAAAACGTAAGTAATGAGATTTGAAGGTATCATACTTTATTGCAACAGGTGACAGTTAAATTTGTGGACAACTCAAAGTCACTTTCATATAAGCTTTTTATTCTTAATACAAACGTAATGAATAGAACACTAGACTAGGACTCTTAGATAAAAGATATCAGTCCCAACTCAACCATTAAAACAAGTCATCTGTCCTCTTTGGGCTTCTGTTGGTTTACCCAGAGAAAAGAACGGAAACTGGGCTCCACGTCCTTTCCAGATTTAATGGTCTATCAAATATTGGCCAGGGTGAGACAAACTTGTTCACACTAATCAAGGTGATGAACATTCATGTATTTGCATTTCTTTTTTGGTCTTTGATTTCCCAGCTGCTCTGCCTTGCTCTCTGCAATGCAGCCCATCGCTTTGAGAGCCTGTCCGCTTGAGCGCTCTGTTTGTAAACTCCTCAAAATTGGCAATGAAGTTTGGAGAAAAGAAACATTCTTTGTGTTGTTCAGAATCTTCCCTCTGCATAAACTTCATCTGGGGGCCACATGTCTTGAAAAGGAGTCATTTTCAATCGAGAGTGCCTCAAGTCACAAGTCCTTGATTCATCTGGGAAGGCTGCCTGGCCTGCCTGACAAACCCAGGAACCTCCATCTGAGGGATCGTACTGTGTGTAACGCAATGGTCATCAGCCTCGTAGACTCATTCGTAACAAGTGTGTGGCTTTGATTTCAAACCAAGGCAAAAATAATGGCTGCAAAGTGACAGACAGGCAATAGCCAGGATTCAAGACAATATGGGAAGTGCAAGTACAGCAGGTTAAGGACAGAGGTCAGCCCTAGTCCCACCATTGCCACTCACTAGCTCGGTGCCCGGGAGCAATTCAGTCTGTTAGACCCAATCTCTTCACCTGCAAAATGCTGGACCAGTATCTCTCACATCTCTTCCTTCCAGCTCAGAGATTCCATGAGCCGTTGTGAAGCCTCACTGATGTCTGTGGGCGCAGGACAGAACAGAGCGCCGTTTGTGCCAGTAACTGACTAGACACATCCCACTCACCCTCATAAAGAAATCTCAGGCAAGAAGGAGTGAAGGAACAGGGGTGGGGACTTGGGGAGGCTCTAATGAAAGATTTCACCTTTCCCTGAAGGTTTCCACTAGGGCCTTTGAGCTGGAGCCAAAACAGGTGGCAACGAGAGGGGAGTGGTGATTAGTAAGGCATGATGAGCTGGAACCTGCAGGGTAAGGCATTTACTTTGTCCTTCTCTATAGTAGGAGAATGAACAGATGGAACCTTAGACCTTCACCAACATTTTAGTAACTTAACCTTGAATGTGCAAAGAGGCAGAAGACTAAACGCTCATGACCAAAAACACTATTTATCATTGATTCTCCTTTTAAAAAAAAAGAGTGGTAAATCCCATAGTATTTCCCTGGGTTGGAAATATTTGTAGTCTCTTAAAATATACAACTGGGGCCAGAGAGTAGAATTCAGAAAGAACTGTTTTCCTGTTAGGCTTCTTACAATGGAAATTAATGATCAGTATTTGCTCAATGAAACGTTCCTCCTGTGAAGATCATAATTACTTGCACATTATGGTTTCAATTATCTTAATGGTGGCAGCAACTATAAGTAGGGGACTGTGAGTCTATTAGGAGTTATCATCTGCCCTAAACTGAGGCAGGGACCAGCTGCTTCTTTTTTTCTTTTTGAGTCTTACTATTTTTCCATTGATGTAGTCAACAAATATCTGCTGAGTATGGATAATGTGTCACGCATGCTGTTACGCACTGAAGGTAAGGTGATAATAGGACAGAGGAGTCTCAGCTGTCTCCTGACTTTTATGTAAGTTGGAATTTCTTTCCTGTTTTTTAAGTTCCTCCCTAATGTGGCCCCAGTCTATCAACCCAAACTATCTCCCACTATTCATCGATGTAAGTGTTCTAACCCACTCTGCCTTTGACCTCTGCACTTACACATCCCACATCAAGGCATGAAAACAGACAAATATCAGCCTAATACTGAGTTCCTCATCTCTTCATTCTCTCATATCCATCTATTCCACTAAGACCCCTACATCCTCCCACTCATTTCTCTAAACCCCTCCCAGATTTCAAGTCTCAACACAAATCCCCCTTCTTGGAGAAATTAAATAACTAAACAATCATTTTTTTAGCATCTGTTATTTTTTCTTCCCATTTACTGTGTGCTGATTTGATCATCACATGTTAATTCTATGGTCTCTAGAATGATAAACCATATTTTATACCTTCAATAGCCCCACAATATTTGTTCTATGTTAGTCTCAAAGTAAGTTTTCAAATCATTGTTTGGTTAGAAATTCTGTCAGCAATCAAGATAAGCTACTATCAAAATGGTATAAACTCTACCAGATGGCAGATGTTTAGAGCAATGTGCTTTAATTTACATGCTTTAATATAAAACACCTCTCTGAACCTTAAACAGACCCTTCCCTTACTTCTATAACTATCAAAATCACAAAACATTAAAGAATAGCATACTTTAAAATGACAAATATCTAAAATATGTAAGTACAACTTACTACCTTCTGTACTTCAATTATTATACTTAATTAAAATTAAAGTATTTTAACCCAGGCTCAGAACGATAAAATAAATTCTGTACTCCCCACCCCCCCCCCCAAAAAAAATTAACCCCTTCTCTACTTCTTGGTAACATCGCTTTTGTCATAACTCAAATGACCACTTGTATGTGTCTATTTCTGAACTTTTTATCTTACTGGTCTGTTTGACTATCCTTGCATATATAATATCTGGTGTTAACTACTTTAGTTCGTAATAAATCTTGCTATCTCATAGAATACAATTCCTACATTGATTTTCTATAAGAATTTCTTGAATATTTTTTGTTTTGTTCATTTCCTAATGAATTTAGGGATCAGGGTGTCAATTTCCACCAATAAGCTTACTGGTCTTTTAACTGGGACTACACTAAATGTAGAGATTAATTTGGAGATAACTAACATCTTTATCACATTGAATTGTACCGCATATAAACATTATATACCCTGTATTAAAAACATGACAGCCACATGGGGAAAAAAACATAATCCCTACCTCACACCATACATAAATATCAATTTCAGGTAGTTTTAAGTTCTAAATGTGAAAGCTAAAACAATGGACCTTCTGAAAAATAACACTAAGATTATTTTCATGATAATGGGGTGGAAAAGAACTTCTTAAATAGGATGAGAAAATCTAATAATAAAAGGAATAAACAATAACTTGAACTTCACTGAAATCAAAAATATAGTAAAAGACACTGTGAGAGAGTACAAATGCAAGCTATAGAGTGGAAAACATACCTATAAAACAAAGGGAGTAGACACAAAACATATAAAGTCCTCATACAAATCAATTTTTTTTTAGGATAGAAAACCAAAAGAAAATTAGACAACATACTGGAAAAAGAGTTTGGTAAAGAAAATGTAAATGGCAAATAAATAGAAATAAGTGTGTTCAATGTCATTTTTCATAAGAGAGATAAAAACTAAAACTACAATTAGGTACTACCTCATACCCACCATAAAAGCTAATAATATTAATTTGGGGTAATAATGTGAAGCAACAAAAATTTCCACATACAACTGGTGAAGATGTAAATTAGAGCAACCACGTTAGAATTTTCTTTCACATTAACTGCTAAAGATGAATATATGTGTGATTCAAGACGTAATAATTTTATTCCTGTTTTATAACCAACGAATAAGCACCAAAAACTTGTGTACTATGATGTATTCACAATTGCAGCATTATTGGTAATAGTAAAAAATAGAGAAATAACCTTAATATTAAATTTCATCAACAATAATCTAGATAAATAAATTGCATTGTGTATATTTCTTGGAAAACTATGCAAGATTGAAAAGAAGTGATTGAATTCTACATGCCACACTATGAGTGAATCTTACCAATAATGTTCAACAAAAGAATTCCATCAAAAAATAATATGTACTAGCCAACTCCTTTATATAAATTTCAAAAAAGGCTAAATTAATTGAGAATTAATAGGAGGGAGCCAACAGCAACTAGGAGAGTATGAGGGGTCTTCTGTAGTGTTCATGATGCCAGGTGTGACAATTTATCAAGCTGAATGCTTCTAATTTGTGTGCGTTCCTATATACATGTTATATTTAAATAAAAAAAAAATTTAAACTACTTCTAAAAATAAGAATAAAATATAGATTAAACATTAATTATTGAAAGAATTAAAAATATACCTCTGTGGCACATTGATTATCTAAATTGAAGGTATGTGAAAAATAGCAGGTGCAAGAAGAGTATTCTGACCATCCTGTGTTTTACAAATAGAAGATGGAATTCCCATGGGAAAGAAGTCCTCCCTATAATAGAAAAAAAAAAAAGCAGCAGTCTTATCATCAAGGACAGGAAAGTTGACGCCAAAGGAATTCTGTACACATACAACGTGCATTCCTAGTCACTTGTCTACCAAATTAAATATTCCAGCTCAATCCCCTTTGCTTTATCTCATTTCCACAACTTAACTATTCTCTGTCCAGTTCAGCGTTTAAATAACTGACTCTGCTTCTTGAGGTCTGCATTTCTTTACAAGGTCTCCTATGCCACATGAAACTTGTAGTAAACAAATGTGTATTTTTTTTCGTGTCAATGTGTTTTATGTCAATTTAAATTTTAGGCATAGCTAGGACCCTAAGAAGAGGGAGATGAAGTTTTTGTCAACCCAATAGGAAAAAGAGTTTCAGAAAAATCTGCAGATATGTGCGTGAAACTACTCCTAACGCCTAGGGATGGACTGGTTTAATGCCACAAATTTTCCATTGTTCCATGATTCATCAACCCCCTCTTGGTCAGTCATTAGCTTTTCTGGATACTTGACACCCTGGTAGTGGGCTGAGGACACCACTCGGCTCTTCTGCACCTGTCCCTTTGATTCTGCGGTCTTCCCCTGGATAGAGAGCTCTCCCAGACTCTACCACCCGGGTCTCCTGATGGCCCATTTTCAGAGAAGGAAAAAGCTTCTGACATATTTTCTCTCTAAATCTGCATGAATATATTTTTACCTTCCTGGCTAGAAGCAGACAAAGATTTTTGTTATTCATCTATTTAACTGCTATGATTTTTAACTTTTCTGCCTTCCTAATGGCTCCATGACTTGTTATCAAAAGCCCAAGTCAATGAAACCTGAGTAGCCTTCTTCATTACATCCTGACATTAGTTTTTTTTGTTGTTGTTTATTTGTTTAGTTCCCAGACACAGAAGATGAAACAGACAATTTTCAGATATTCTCTGGGATCTACTGTAGCATAAGTTTGGTAAGTAGACCACAGTCACTTAAAGTCAAATCTGACTTCTAGCTTGTAATACAAACACAATAATTTCCCCTTCTAGTCTCAGGAAAGAAAGATTACAATGTCTACATACACATTCTTCTATTTTGAAGTTACAGAGATAAACTTTAAAGAGTCAACCTTTCTAAGCCATCTCTGTTAGCAAGGGTGCACACACAGAACGTGATGGGGGTAACTGTGATGCTCACTCACAGAGCTCCCCAGCCTACTTCCCTTAAAAAATTTAAACAAAGTTATAAAGTTGTTAAACAGATTTATAGTAGTTTTAATGTATCTACCGAAAAGCTGGATTCATGTCAGCTTTATATGAAGAAAAAAATGATTTCCTAATAACACTTTATAAAAGTAATCACTGATTCTAAAAAGTCATTATCTCAAACAATGCTAATGAATGGCATAGCTTCCTTATAAAGTTTCTAAGCAGTACTTGGTATGCCTTTCTTGTTTTATATATTTCACAACCCTGGTGAAGGTTTTTCACATTTGTTTTGCTATTTCTTTTGTTGTTGTTGTTAAGACCATTTTTTTGAGAGTGACTTTAGGCTCTCCAACTCCAAACAAGTTAATAAAAAAGCTATAAAGTATCCATCTTTCTTTATACACATTTCTTTGTGCCTATACGCACATGGCCACATGTACGTATCACACACAACCTATTGGCTCTGTTGCTCTGAAGAGCCCTGACTAATACAGTGAGGAAGATGGAAAATAGTGTTCTATAATAACTTGACATACGGTCCCAAAATTGGAGGAAAAAGCAGTTTCAAGCAAATAAAACAACTTCAGAGTGAATAAAGCCTAAGGCATGATCAAAGAAGATGTGAGGGCTAGGGCTGGATGGCTGGGAAGGAACTGGGTTGTCTATGGTCCTAACATCTCTGCTGAGTGTGCACTGGTTCCCATGGGCAACAGGAGCCACTATGTGTTTTAAGTAGCAAAATAAAGTGACCTATTGGGCCACCAAGTAGAATAAACAACTAGGTTTAGAAAAATGATCCCAGTACAAAGACACTGTTATGTTCTGAATGTTTGTGTCTCCCACTCCCTACCCATTCCTCAAATTCATTTGTTGAAGCCTTAACCCCTAAATGTGATGATATTTGGAGTTGAGGCGTTTGGGAAGTGATTAGGTTTAGATGAGGCCATAAGGGTGAGGATTGGTGTCCTTATAAGCAGAGGAAGAGACACAAGAACTTCCCCTCTCTACCATGTGAAAAACAGCAAGCAGGTGGCCATCCACAAGTCAGGAAGAGAGGCCTCACCAAGAACACAACCATGCTAGCACCCTGACCTTAGACATTCAGCCTCCAGACTGGGCAACATAAATGTTTATTGTTCAAGCCATGTAGTCCATGGCATTTTGTCACATCAGACTAAGATGGACATTTACAAATAGAAAGCACACAATTCTGTGATGAAAGTGGGACCATATATATAGGTTGTCACATTAAGAATACAAGTTAAAATTCTGATCAACAAATGAAATTCTCAGATTGGGTAGCAAGGCAAATTTCAGCTACATATTGTTTATAGGAGAGACACCTAAAACAAAATGACACGGAAAAGCTAAAAATAATGGGTCAGGAAATGGTATCTTAGGGAAATGCAATAAAAATAAACCTAGAGTTTAATATTAATATCACACAAAATGGATTTAAGACTGAATGCATTAAGTGGAATAAAAGGATTATTTTGTATTAAAAAAAATTCAAAATAAAAAATAATTCAGTCCTGAAACATTATGTATCAGAAATACAGATGTTTTCTGTACAGATGTTAAGAGATGTTTTCTGTGTATTACTTTTCAAAGCTGAATCAACGTTACCAAAACTGGTCAAGTGTACCTAGACAAGCTTACACCCATCCTTTTTTCCTGCATATTATACAATTGCAGGGAATGATCAATTTTGCTTCTAATAAGGTCACTTAAAATGTATCTATACTTTTTTGCCACCTGCTGTATATAATTTTGAGAGATAAAAAGCAAAATATTTGGGAGAGAAAGAGCAGTTGATACAATCTTGGTGATGTACTTTAACAAAATGTGATTTTCAGAATTTGATTAATTAAAACCAAAAAATATCATATAGAGGAGTGGAATAGTTAAATTATTGCCTTTGAGTTAATAATGTTATATGTGTATGCAGATTTTTGTACTCTAAAATAATGTTTTTTAAATATCCAGTGAAACCTTATAGCATTTATTCAACAAATATTTATTTATTAAGTGCCTGCCAAAAGGCTGGCTTGGGTAGAGGATGGAATGTGAAGAGGACGGTCCCAGATGCTGCCATGTAGAGCCCTGTGCCAAGTGCTGCTTTAGACAAGGTGATGCAAGAGGAGACAAAATAGACAGAGGTCCCTGCTCTCTTGGAGCTGGTACTCCAGTGGGAGGACACAGGTGACGACAAAGGCACCCAGAATATGTCAGGTGAAGGAGAGTAGAGAAGTTATGCCACCTAGAAAGGGGCTTAGAGGTAAACCTCTCTAATTTGGTGACTTTTTTTTTTCTTGCAGTTTTTGGCTGGAGCTGGGTTTGAACCTGCCACCTCCAGCATAAGGGGCCAGCACCCTACACTGTTGAGCCACAGAAGCCACCCTGATCTGGTGACATTTACATCAGACAGCTGAAAGAAGATATTAGAGCAAGAGAATTCTCTGCAGAGGGCACAGCAAAAGTAGAGGCTCTTTTTACCCAAGTATCTTCTTTATAGGGAAAGAGCCCTGCAGCTGAGAGTCTGAGTCAGAGAAATAAATGAGTCCTCTCCTGCTGATGGTCCCTGAACCTCCCACATGGAAACTCCTGGAAGCTGTAAGCCCTGGAAGTTTAAAAGGGTCTCAGGAGCCAACAGCATCTCTTCATGGCCTCCAATCCCTACAGGCATCCTCACACCCACACACCCAGTTTGGGGACTTATTCCAAGCCATCACTCACACTAACATCCCATAATCATCAGTGGTGGGATTGAGCCAACTTGGGCAGGCTCGCAAAAGCCAAATCTGTGCTTCCCTTCCCAATTCTGCTTTGGTAGCCTGAACATGGCCATGGCAGGAGTTTACATCACACACCAAATGCTCCAAATTAGAGCTTTATTTTTCCAGAAAGCCAGTTACCCTGGCTTGGTTGGTTGGTTACCCTGACCAACCCCTGCATTTCTTAAACAAGAAGAATTATGATTTTATCCTTTGTCACTACCTCCCTGCTATCTCAAAAATTCTACAACCTTTGTAACATGCTGATGGAGCCCTTTCCTCATTTATGATGCTGATGCTTTGTGTCTCTTCTGTAATTTAACTTGGTTTCTAATGTAGGGTTGGGATGTATGATTGAAATTTTACCGTCTATTTCAAAAGTCCTTGTGACATGTCTCCATTCCATTATCCACACAAAACATGGGCAGAATTACACAGATCCCTGTTTGCAACTTTAATTATCACTGCTCAGCCAAATAGCACTTGCTCTGCCACTAATGATTCTAATCCAAACTGGGAATTGATGTTGACAAAACACAAGCTGTTTAGTTTTTGCAACGGCTAATCAAATCTTCTACCAAAAACAGATATCCACAACTGAAGCTCTGTTTATTGGGGAAAATACCAGCTGACAGGCAAAGGAGTAGATTTGAAAAGAAAAAATTCCTTGGGAAAGTTGGAGGAGATTTTCAAGATCATAAGATCATAAAAATATAACTATGGTTATATCGGGTAAGATCTGAACCAAGTTATTGGATCATCCCTTGTGAAAATACGGCAACACAATAAGTGAATTAATTCACTTACATTTAGGGCAGCATGTCGGGGGAAATGGATCTGTTTTAGAGCTTAGGAAGAAGTACAGTTGGCATGTGAGGCAAAACCAGAGAAATGATGGCAATTTTGTAAACCAAGATGAATTTATAGTGGCAAATAGGGAGCCGTTGTAGGTTTTTAAGCAAGGAAACAATGCAATAAAAGTTGTAATTAAGGAAGTACTCTGGCGGTATTAGGGGAAGAGCTATCTTTAAGTTTCTTATGCAAAAACAGAAATACAATTAGGACTGAGCTAAAAAAGAAAGAGAGGAAGAGGGAAAAAAGTCATCAAATCTCTTCTACTTTTAGTCGGCAGTAACACGTAGGCTGGAAAGTACTCAAGGAACCTTGCAAAGCTTTCTCAGTTCATTAAATAAAATTGCTTCTTTGCTCTTGTTCTGTATTCATGAATGTTGAAACCAGGCCTGCCACACAACGAGAGTCTTCAGGCAGCCTGGGGACCTCGAGCAGACTTCTTTCTGCGTTATTCCAGCAAATGAAGGCTGTCAGCCAACAGCCCACATTCCAGTTTGGTCCTTGCATTGTCCCCTGTCCTGGAACAATTGGAATCTCACACATTTTTATGAAAATAAAGAGAGAAGAGCCCATGACTGGTCATTCTCATTCAAGACTCACTAGACAGCAGTGAAAAAAAAACAAGGATCCCAAGAGGACTCCCCCATGCCCGTACAGGCTGAGCCCGTGACGGAAATGGATTTGGCCACATGTGACAGTCAGAGTTCATCCGTGAAACAGATAAGACTTAAAAGACTCCAACCAGAATGTTGTTTCCCAAGAAGCCAATGCTCCTGCCTAGCGACCCTTTCCCACTTTCTGGCAATATCTGCCTGGTACCCAAGATCCAGCTGAAGTCTCCCCTTGTGAGTGAGTTCTCCTGGGTCCCCAGCTTCACAGCAATCAATCACTTCTACACAGTGATAGATTTTTCCTGGACCACAAAATGGCATTTAGCTTACATTTCCTGGGTGATTATTTGTTTTCGTGTGTGAATTTTCTCTCCAACTAGAGCATTAACTCCTCAAAGACAGACAGCGTGGTTTACATGGCATCTGTTCAGCGGCCTGGGAAGGAGAGGGGAAGTTGAGGTCAAGCTCACTCTCCACAATCCTGTACTCCAGGATATGCTCATGATGCTGAAGCTGTTTTCCCATCTCCCAGGCCCCAAACTCCACCACTTGTTCATCACTCTCAGCAGATGTCCTTGATTCCGCCTTTCTGAGAAAAACAGGGTCACGCTGCCTAAGTCCCCACAGCTTCCTTTCTCACCACTTCATGCATTTTATTTTTGCTCCTTGATTTTTCAGAACTCATCAACAAAGCTGACCACTTCCTTTTGGAATTTGCTTCAAGAGTTGTCCTGTCTTTGAGCCCAACGTCTTCCATCACCTTCCTTCTGCTACAGACATCCCAAGCATCCCCAACGCTTCTCTCCCCTAGTGTTGGTATTCTCATAGTTTTTTGTGAAAGAGCTTTTCTCCCAAAACCAATTGCAAGAAATGGTGTGTGCTCATTTCTTCCTTCATCCTATCACACACACACTCCTTGATGACTTCTAATCTGGGTTTTTCACCTGTTCTCTCAGGACGTGCAGTTCAAGCTGAGGACTGGAAGGCCTTGTTTATTTCCCTTGGACATGGAAACACATCAGCAAGACCTCCCATCAGGGAGCACTCACTGTTCAGACATAGGGCATGTAGTCGGCAGGCCACTTGCTGTTGTCAGCTCACCAGAGGCGCAGCTGACCCACCTTGTCTAACTAAGAGCACATGCTTCTCAGACAGCCCACGTCTGGAGTTGCCAGATAAAATGCAAGATGCCCAGTCCAATTTGACTTCCAGATAAACAATAGAAAGCTTTTGTTTGTTTGTTTCAGTTATAAGAATGCCCCATGTAATATTTGGGACATGCTCATATTTTAGAGGTAGTCACTAATAATTTAAATTTAACTGGGCATTCCGTACTTTAATTTCCTAAATCTAGCAACTCTACCTATCCATTATCTCAGTGAGGCAAGAGGAGAAGGGCCAGGACCTTCTGGCTCAAAGAGGGACATCTGTGGTTGGCAATAATTGCTCCAGGACCCCATGAAAGCAAAGCTTTGTCCAGCTGGCATCACAGTTTGCCTTTTTTCCTGCACAATCCTGCTTTCTCTTTCTCCCTTCACAGGGTAAACCTCTTGAGCATCCTTTATATCACACTGTATCTCAGCATCTTCCTTCAGAGAACACACCCTGACACATGTCCACATAAACTTAAAATGAGGGATGGCATAAGTTGAACCCTTTAAATCAGGGAAGGTATCCTGGAATGAAGCAACAAGCAGCCGCCCCTCTGGTCTACACACATGAAGGAAGAACTGTCATGGGCAACAATGAACGGCATCCCTCAAAGACCAAACTGTGCTAAATAGGAAGAAAGTGGGATCCTTAATAATAAGAGAAAAGCAAATGAAAGCACCATTGGGCTGCCATTTTTTTTAACCTGACAAGATAGTAAAAATAAAGAAGAAGTGTATCCAGTATTCCTGAGCATGTAATAAAGTAACTAATTGTGTATTTTTCTAGTAAAATTTTGAATTGGTGCAAGCTTTCTGGAGGACAAAGTTTATATACTGTATCTGAATCCAGAAATTGTATGCCTAGAAATTTAACCTAAAGAAATAATCACACACATAACCATATATGAATGGAATTGTTTAAAGTGTCAAAAAAATTAAAATTATCACTAATAAATTGTTTAAATAAATCACGGCAGTTCTAGTACAACCAAAATATCTTGCTGCCATTTTAAATGTCCATTTGTATATATTCATTGACATGAAAAGAAATTCATAATCTATTGTTATAGAAAAACAGATTATATATTAATATATGTCCCTTTTTATAATATTTACATTTGGAAAATAATCATAAATATTAAGTATTTATCTTTGAATAATGGGATTATGGGTGATTAGCTTTTATTTTCGATTTTTCAATTTTTAATTTATTTTACAATGACCATTACTACTTGCATGATTTAACAAACTGCACCTATACACGTTTAGGATTTTTCTCAATTTTACCTTTTTTTTCTTTTTTAACATTTTTGCCTAATATACTTGACCCTCTAGAACCTTCTTGGCTTTGCATTATTTTCTTTGTCTCCATTGGAAATGCCATTCCTTAGTTCCTTTTCCTCTTCCTTTTTCCTTCATGTGGACGATTCCCAAAAATTCTGCCATCAGCTCTTCTGTCTTTCTTACTCTATCTATATAACCTGCATTATTGCCTACATGCCTGTAACTCGAACATAAAAACCTTCCCCTGGAAGTACGTGAAAGCTTAGCTCCAAATGCTCACTGGAATTTCAGATTCAAATATTTATCTCACACCTTCTGTGTCTGGGAAACAATGACGCTGCAATGACAAGGAAACCCACCTCCCAGGAGCTTCCAATCTCCATTTAGATTTGCCAATTTCAAATTACACTTTTTTTTCTAGTTTACAATTTTTTTAAATAATTTTATTGAATCATAATTGTGTACATTGGTGCAATCATAGGGCACAATGTGCTTCATATACATTCAGAAATATTTTTATCGTACTGTTACAGATAGCCTTCATGGCATTTTCTATTTTTTTGAGACAGAGTCTCATCGTATCACCCTCCGTAGCG
>CAUYON010144076.1:0-16547 GCA_963573935.1 Arctocebus calabarensis
TCTTTCTTTCTTTTTTTCTTTCTCTCTCTCTCCCTCCTTCCTTCCTTTGTTCTTTCTTTCTTCTTTCTATATTTCTTTTATTATTTATCATGAGGCAGACTCTCATGCTGTTGCCCATGATAGAGTTTTATGGCATCAGCCTAACATCCAGCAACATCCAACTCTTAGGTTGAAGGGATCCTCCTGCCTCAGCCACTGGAATAGCTGGAACTAAAGGCATGGGTCACCACCCCTGATAACCTTTTCTATTTTAGTACAAATTGGGTTTGTGCTAAGGGCTGTAAGGGCTGAGGGTATCTTGCAGTTACTCAGCCTTGTCTCCAACCCATGAGCTTGGGGGTCTTTGAAGTGTGTTCATTCCTCAGGCCCCAGTGACTCACAGGATTGTTTCAGGACTGTGAAAAGTAAAGAACTGTTGGAGAATTCCCTGGCCAAATATACAAACAGATTTTGGAAGCAGGTATTAAGTGTGCAGAAAAGAGCTTCACTCTTTTGTAACAGTTTGAACCCAATAACAAACCCGGACAACCACTCCAGATCTTAGCAAGAATGAGGATAAACATAAAGATCGTGATACAGGGCAACACCCATTGTGATATCATCCATTGTGACCATGTAGTGACTTCATTATGTAATGTCCTGGGATCCAGGATTCTGGTCAAAGATAAAAAGTGACCATTTCTGCTTACTGCACCTGGTGCCCTTCAAGTGTTTGAGCCAGGACACTAAGCCCTCCATCCACAAACAGAGACATGATGTCGCATTTGTGCCTTTTCAATTCTATTGACCATAGGGAATCCTGGCACTACGCTGACACTGCAGTTGACATTTTGTACAGCAGTGTGCCTCAAGTTGAATCACAGATGCCATAACTTCAAGGAGTCATTAAAGTAGTATACTATTTGATTTTTGTTTTATTTTCTTTGAGACAGCATTTCACTTTGTCAAACTCTGTAGAGTGCAGTGGAAGCACAGGTCACAGCAAGAACCTACTCCTGAGCTTAGGTGATTCTTTTCCTTCAGCTTGCAGAGTATTTGGGACTTACAGGTGCCTGACACAACACACAAGTATATTTTGTTGCAGTTTGGCCCAAGCAGGATTTGAACTCACCCCCCACATTATAAGGGGCTTGTGCCCTACACAGTGAGCCACAAGCAACGCACTTGGGACGCTATTTTAAGGACCTGTTTGACACCTACCTCGAAATATCCATTTCAAAAAGATTACAAATGTACTATCTCTGTCTAAATCCTCAAATTTCTCATAACTTCACAGGTCTTAGTCACGTCTACTGTACTTGAACCATCAACATAATTCTGGTGTTTATAGATAATAAAAATGGTTGTTGTTTGGTTTGTTGGTTTTACTGTGAATGGGAGTGTGTAGGGGATTTTTGAGATATGGTTTCCATATGTGGCCCCTGGCTAGTCTTTGGTGTCCTCATCCTAGATCATAACCACCTCACATTCCAGGATTCAGGCAATCCTCCTGCCTGAGACTCCCATGTGGCAATGCCTGACACAATACCTAGATAATTTTTCACTTTTTAATAGGAACAAGGTCTGTAATCTGCACTGTCCATTCTCAACACTGCCTCATTCAAGAGCTGTCTGAGGTCTGAGACATCAAGTTTGGTTATTTTCTCTTTCTTTGTTTCCCTGCATCCCTCTCCCCTTTGCCCATCTGTCACTTTATTCTTCCTTCCACCAATTCTCTCTCTCTCTCATTGGCTTGCTCTATCAATTCTTTTCTTTCCTTCAATCCATCCTTCCTATATCTCTCTCCTGTATACCTTAAGAAAAATTTCTCTAGTAACAAACAAACACATACAAGTGATCCCTGAATGTGCAGTCTTGAACTCTATACTTCAAATGGGTGAATCCACTGGGGTGTGTAAATTATATCTGAATAGAGTTGTTATTTTGTAATCTACAGGCTGTAATCTATGAGGGTTATAAAAAAAAACCCTTCACCAAAATATAAGCACGGAAATATAATCACAATTGCTCACACCTAGAATATTAGCAATTTCAGGGGTCGAGGCAGAAAGGTGACTGGAAGCTACAGGGTTTCAGACAAGACTGAGCAACATAGAAAGACCCCCCCTTATCCAAGAATAAGTGTAATATTTCACCAGCCATGGTGACATGGGCTTGTACTCGCAGCTGCTGAGAAGTATAAACTCAGGAGGCTCACTTTTGATTAGCACCTTGGATGACATTGAGCTATAAAGGTACCAAAGTAATTTTTTTTTTTGTAGATACAGAGTCTCACTTTATTCCCCTCAGTTTAATGCCATGGTATTACACAACTCACTCACACCTCCAATGGTGTGAGTAATGGAGACTACATTTGCTGGTCAAAATGCCTGGCTGTATTATTGCAGCAGTTTGGTCAGGGCCGGATTAGAACCTGCCACCTTTGGTATATGGGGTCAGACCTCTACCCATTGATCCACATGTGCTGCCCAACTATTGTATATTTCTAGGGAAAAGGGGGAAATGCAGGGTCAAATCTATAAGAGATATACTGTATAGATGCAGTAAATGTCTGGTAGCATACAAAATATTTTATACATGTTTCCCAAATGGTATTCATTACCAGGATTGGTAGTTTATCTCAATAAGGGTAAATCAACGATTTGACCTCACCCTTGAAGTGCATTTCAAAGGTACAAGTCCAATCTATGAAGTATTGTATACAAATGTTTTAACATTGTGATTAATAAATGAGGTGAAAGCTATTTTAATTAGTAATATGTAAGCACACCAATTTGTAGAAATAATCAATACATTGAATCCCACAAAGGCATAAATGTATTAATGATCTACGTATATATGATTAATAAAAAAAAATCCAAGTAAACCACTCTACATTAATATAATAAAGAATAAAAACCACATGGTGACCTCATCAGATAGAGAAAAGTGTTTTGACAGAGGCAACATATCTTTTTGATAAAATCTTTTTAAAGTCTTTGATTAGAAGTGAATATGTTTAGGACTACTAATGGGATTTACTGAGAATTGAATACATATAATTTTCTATATTCACACAATGAATATTTTTTCAACAATCAAAAGGAAATGAAGAGCACATTTGTGTTAGAATAAAAATGAACCTTAAAATTATTATGATAAGTGAAAAAAGGGTGGAAGAGGCAAGATGGCTGACTAGAGCTAGCTTTTGACAGAGGCTCCTGTCTAGAAGGGGAGTTAAAGGACAGAAGTTTAGCAAATAAGGATGTGGTTTGAAGCTGAGCCAAGAGAGGTTGAAAAGTGCACATCTTCCCTGCTGAGGTGAACTGCAACCCCATGGAAACAAAAAATATGTAGAAAATCCATCACCAAGCATAAAGGTGTCCCCTACTCCATGAGACTGGCTCTCAGTATACCTTCTACAAACAATTGAGCAGAGTTCAGATCTCCTCCTATTTAATCCAAGGAGAGAGCTCCTCCAAATTCCAGAAGTCCTTCCCAAGAGAGTACACACTAGTGTGTCATGGTACTCTCTCACCAGACATAAAACCAAACATAGACACATAGACTCTGTGTACAATTCTGCACTCCCAGTAATCCCCTCCACTCTAATTCCAAGGTATGGAATCCTGCCCCTGTGGATTTGAGGCTCTTTGGCATTTTCTGGAGAAGTATGGATGGGGCTTGGGACGTTCCATGTGTGTGCTGGTTCTGTGGCGTGGGTGAGGAGTGGGGACTGTGAAGCCAGAGAGCCATATGGAAGAGGGTGAAGCAGCTCCCTGTGACACAGTGCAGCAGCGGCAGTGGCAGGAGCAATAGAGCTCACATCCTTGGGGATAATTTGGAGAGACACTTCCCTCCTCTCTTAGCAACCAGAGAGAACCAGGGCTCTAATCTGGAAGCCAGTGGTGGAACAGGTCTGGTATGGAAATGCAGGCCTCGTGAGCAAAAGGGATGCCTGAGGCAGTACCTTCTGAGGTAGGGAGCTGCCTGGATGGGGAATAGAATCCAAGCATGCACAGAGGCGGCACACTCCCAGGGAGTATAATTTCTGCTGAGTCATAATTGCTGCTTTTGTGAGTCCAAGATATAACCGTCCCCCAGAGAAACATAGTGGGGATGAAACCAGGTGTGGCAGCATCACTAGCCCAGGGAAGGGCAGAAACTGAGAGACATTTGTGAACTCTAACCACGCCTGAACCAATAAACATTGCCATGGAGTCTGAGACAACAACCCCAGGAGAAATGGCACAGTGTCAGGTACAGGGTGGGGCTGGGTCATTTTCTGTGAACTCAAACAGCACATAGCCTTCAGGGGAGTATAGATAGGACAGAAACACAAATTCTGAGAGAATCTAAGTGTCCGCAACATCAATCTGGTATGGAACTGGAAGTGAGTCAATCTCATCAGCTTCCATTAATCACATTCCTTTGTCAGGAATCAGCTCCCCCTGCCTGCTGTTGGCACACTGTGGTGGCCTGGCCGAGGAGACATAGATCTCCCTGTGACTCAGGCAGCTGGCAGCCCCTGGGGCATCTACTTTTGGAGGGAACTGGGTCACAACTCGGTGGGGTTACCAGTGACTGGGTTTCCCAGAGGTGCCAGAGGTGCAAAGTGGGGAAGGATGTATCAACCTTCCCACACTAATTCATTTGCTATCTGGGCCCTTCCGACTCCTCAGAACACCACAGAAAATCATAATCCTGTCAGCATATGCCTGATATCTAGTTGCTGGAGACTTTTTCAATTGTCCCACTTGAGACTGTCTACTGACTGGGACATTTGATTTGGAAGTCTTGACATGGGGCAATCACCTAAGGAACATCCAAGGTGGTACTCTGGTTGTGTTGTTGTGGGAAGGTTTGATTTTCCTTTTCTAGTTGTTGTCCATGGAGGGTGGGCTGTCTTAGTTGCTGGTATTTCTCCACAGCTGAGATATCAAGCAAGAGTTGCTGATTCATTTGGATTGGACAGAGGCCATATGAAAACAAGACAGAACCACTTAGCCCCACAACAACAAGCAGGTCCCAGACCATATTAATATAAGGGCCCTTTGCAAAGCTGTAGGAGAAAAGATGCAGTCATCAGTTCAAGCTCTTGGAAAGGGCTGGTTAATCACTACTCCAGGACCCCCTAACCCAATTTTACCTTATCTAACCAAATGGTGAAAAATAATCATGGGGTGGAATTAGCGGAAAAACTCTGGCAACATAAATCATCAGAGTAGATCAACTACCATAAGGATCAACAAAGTAGACACACCAGAAGATCTCATTTATACAAAAATGTATGAGATGTAAGAAATCAAATTTAGAATTTGGATGACAAATACAATTAACAGAATGGAGGTAAAGTTGGAATTAGAAATTCAAGGAGCATTTCAAAAGTTGTCTCAAGAATTCAATGAATTCAAAGACAAAATCACCAATGATTTAGACACATGATGCAAAAAATTGCAGCCCTCAAAGGTCTGAGAAATAAAGTAGAATCCCTCAGTAACAGAATGGAGCAGGCAGAAGGAAGGGTTTCTGACATTGAAGATAAAGCGTTTGAACTCTCCTGAATGCTCAAAGAGGAAGAGAAGTGAAGAGCAAAAATGGATCATTCTCTCAGAGAGTTCTGGAACAATTCAATGAAAACTAATATTCACCTGATAGGTATGGCTGAAGCCAATCAGGTTGTTTTGAAAGGCCCAGAAGCTATACTTGAAGAGATAATCAAGAACTCCCCAAACATGGTAGGAGATTCAGAAATGCAGATAGCAGACAATTTCAGAACCCAAGGATGACTCACTTCATTAACTCTTCTCCAAGTCATATTAGAGTTAACCTCTCCAACATTAATATGAAGGAGTAAATTGGACAAGTAACCAGAAATAAGTAAAGAATAACCTAAAATGGAAGGAATATTACAATGACATCAGATCTCAGTGCTGAACATTTTCAAGCTAGAAGAGGGTAGTCATCAACCTTTAACCTCTTGCAACAGAATAACTTTCAACCCAGGATCCTGTATCCACCTAAACTGACCTCCAAGTGTGATGGAGAAATTAAATACTTTGATGACATTCACATGTGGAAGAAACTTGCCATAACTAAACCATCTCTCCAGGATATTCTCAGACCTATCCTCCATAATGACCAGCACAATTCTCTACCACCAAAGTAAACTCACTTAGAAACTTTTCATCAAATTCCAACTTCTATAGTGGCTAACGTTTTCAAAATGTCCACTGGACTATTGAGAAAATCAATACCCAAAATACTATCAGGCTTCTCAACATTCTCAATTAATGTGAATGGCTTAAATTGTACTTTAAAGAGGTACAGATTGGCTGACTGAATACAAAAACTCAGGCCACATATCTGTTGCATGCAAGAATCTCATCTTACCTTAAAAGAGAAATATATACTCAGCGTGAAGAGATGGTCATCTATAATTTAGAAAAATGGCAATCAGAAAAAAGCAGGTGTTGCAATTTTATTCGCAGATACAATGCACTTTAAAGCAACCAAATTAAGGAAAGATATGGATCGTCACTTCATATTTGGTAAGGGTAACTCTAAACATGATGACATTTCAATTACTATAATTTATGCACCCAACCCTAATGCACCTCAATTTATAAGACACATGATAACAAACATGAGAAACTTGATTTCCTCCACCACCATTACAGTAGGAGATTTTAATACTCCTTTGGCAGTGTTGGATAGATCCTCCAGTGAGAAATTAAGAAAAAGGGTGGTGCCTGTGGCTCAGTGTGTAGGGTACTGGCCTCATATACAGAGGGTATAAAAACATGGAAACTAAATAACCTTATGCTAAATGATAGCTGGGTCATATATGAGATTAAATAGGAAATTAACAAACTTTTGGGACAAAATGATAAAGAAGACATTTGTTACAAGAACTTCTGAGATGCCACAAAGGCAGGTCTAAGAGTGAAATTTATAGAATTTCAAGTTTTCCTCAAGGGAACAGAAAGAGGGGAAATTGAGAACTTAATGGGACACCTCAAATAACTGGAAAAGGAAGAACATTTAAATCTCAAACCTAGCAGAAGGAAAGAAATAACCAAAATTAGAGCAGAATTAAATGAAATGGAAAACAAAAACGTTATACAACAAATCAATAAATCAAAAAGTTCGTTTCTTAAAAAGGTCAATAAAATAGAAAAATCTTTGGCAAACCTAAACACAATAAAAAGTGTAAAATCCCTAATTTCATCAACCACAAATGACGAACACAAAATAACAATAGACTCCTCAGAAATTCAAAACATCCTCAATGAATATTACAATAAACTCTATTCTCAGAAATATGACAATCTGATAGAAATAAACCAATACTCGGAAGCATGCCACCATCCTAGACTTAGCCAGGAAGTGGAAATTTTGAATAAGCCCATAACAAGCTATTAAATAGCAGCAACTATATAAATTCTTCCCAAAATGAAAAGTCAGGGAGCAGTTGACTTCATATCAGAATTCTACCAAACCTTTAAAAAGAAACTAGTATCTATATTACTTATCCTTTTCCAAAATATAGAAAAAGAATGAATACCACCCAATACATTCTATGCAGCAAACATCATCTTCATTCCCAAACCAGGAAAAAGCTCAATATAAAATAAAATTATAAACCAATATCTCTAATGAATATTGATGCAAAAATATTCAAGAAGATCTTACCAAAAAGAATCCACCAACATACAAAAAAATCATACACCATGACAAACTGTGTTTTATCCCAGGGTCTCAAGGCTTGTTAAGTATACATAAATCTAAAATTATAGTACATCATATAAACAAAATAAAAAACAAAGAACATATGATTCTCTCAATTGATGCAGAAAAAACATTTGATAACATCCAGAATCCTTTAATTATCAGAACACTTAAAAGATTAGGTACAAGGCAGCACTGTGGCTAAGAGGCATAGGGCACTGGCACCATATACCAGATGTATCTGGTTCAAAGCACGACTGGGAAAAAAACTGCAAAAAAGAAAAGAAAAACAAAAGAAAAAGGAAAGGAAAGGAAAATAGGTACAGAAAGGACATTTCTTAAACTGATAGAGGTCATCAACAGCAAACCCACTGTCAATATCATATTGAATGGAATTAAATTGAAATCATTTCCACTCAGATCAGAAACAAGACAAGGTTACCCAATGTCTCCACTGATTTTTAACATTATAAGGGAAGACTTAGCCATCGCAATCTGGCAAGAAAAGGTGATCAAGGGTATCCATGTAGAGTCAGAGGAGATCAAACTTGCACTCTTCACAGATGATAAGATTGTATATCTGGAAAAACCCATAGATTAAAGTAAAAAACTCTTACATGTGATCAAGGAATAGAGCAGCATCTCAGGTTACAAAATCAATGATCACTAATCTGTAGTCTCTATATATACCAACAATAGTCAAGCTGAAAAATCAATCAAGGACTCTATTTAATTTACAGTAGTGTCAAAAAGATGAAATATGGACATGAAAGATCTCTATAAAGAAAACTATGAAACTCTGAGAAAGGAAATAGCTGAAGACGTTAAGAAATGGAAAAGCATACCATGCTCATGGCTAGGAAGAATCAACATTGTTAAAATGTCTATACTACCCTAAGCAATACACAATTTTAATACAATTATTATTACAGCCCCAGTGTCATACTTTAAATACCTCAAACCAATAATACTTTATTTTATATGGAATCAGAAAAAAATACAATAGCCATGACATTATTCAGAAATAAAAACAAATCATAAGGAATCACGCTACCAGAACTCAGACTATACTATAAATCTATAGTGATCAAAACATGGTAAGGGCACAAAAACAGAGAGGTGGAAGTATGGAACAGAACAGAGAACCAAGAGATGAACCTACCTCCTTATCATCATTTGATCTTCGTTAAGCCAATTAAAAACATTCAGTGGGGAAAAGACATCTTATTTAACAAATGATGCTGTGTGAACTGACTGGCTAAGTGTAGAAGACTGAATGTGGAACCACTTTCACTACCAATGAAAATAGACTCTCACTGGATTAAAGATTTAAACTTAGGACACGAAACTATAAAAATGCTAGAAGAAAGTGCAAGGAAAACACTTGAAGTAATTGGCCTGGGTAAATATATTATGAAAAGCAAACCCTGGGCAATTGAAGCAACACCAAAAATACATTACTGGGATATGATCAAACTGAAAAGCTTCTGCACAGTCAAGAACACCGTGAGTAAAGCAAACCGACAGCCCTCAAAATGGGAGAAGATATTTGCAGGTTATGTCTTAAATAAGGGTTTAATAAACAGAGTCCACAGAGAACAAAATGTATTAGCCAGAAAAGAACAAGTGATCCCATCTCTGGGTGGGCAAGGTACTTGAAGAGAAACTTCTCTGAAGAAGACAGGTGCAAGGCCTAGAGACACATGGAAAAAAGCTCTTCATCCTTTATCATCCGAGAAATGGAAATTAAAACCACTGTAACACCTAGTAAAATTAGTCCACATCACAATCCCAAAACCATAGATGTTGGCATGGATATGGAAAAAAGGGCCCACTTCTGCATTGCTGGTGAGAATGCAAATTAATATGTTTCTTTTGGAAAGATGTTTGGAGATCACCTAGGGATCTAAAAATAGACCTGCCAATTGATCATTCAATTCCTGTATATGGTACATATCAAGAGGACCAAAAACCACATTATAGCAAAGACATGTGAAGCAGAATGTTTATTGCAGCCCAATTCATAATTGCTAAGTCATAGAAGAAACTCAAGTGCCAATCCACACATGAATTGATTAATAAATTGTGGTGTTTGTGCACCATGGAAAGTTATGCAGTCTTAAAAATGACGGTGAGTTTACCTCTTTCCTGTTTACATGGATGGAGTTGGAACATGTTCTCTGGAGTAGCTGGTACTAAAGACGAGTGACACAACTCTTGACTACCTTTCCTAATTCAGTAGGAACTGTGTGGGAAATTAGGGGTGAGGATTTTTTCTGTTGTTCAGCCTTATCTCCAACACATGAGCTCAGGTGTTCAGCCCATATTCTCCGCCCCCCAGAGAATCCAATTATTGTATTCATATGTGGCAAAATCATTGAAATCTCCTTAAGAAATGACCTCATCAGGGCTTTGAGGCAAGTCCAAAGCTCAGGCCCCAGTGACACATAGGGATTATGTCAGGACTGTTTTGAATATCCGTGGTAACAGATGTCACTACAAGTATGCATGGATCTCTTTTTTGATAATCAGATTTCATTAGTGATTGTGTATTCAATGTGTGGGCCAAAAATCTCTTCTACTTCCTATATGGCCAAGAAGCCAAAAGTGTGGACACACCTGGCACAGACATCAGGAATGTTCAAATTTCCAGATAGGCTGATATTTCCCATGATCTTCATAAATAACTGCAGCTATCAAGTACACTACTGGACATATTGCCTAATGAAATTTCGAGAGAGGACCTTCAGTGAGACAACAACCATCACAAATAAGCCTATTCTAGAGAAAGAAGTAAAAAATCAGGAAAAGTACAAGTTTGAATTGTATGACATACCTGAGATGTCTGTGAAATTACTATCCGATCCTTGGGCTTGAGTTCTTGGTCTATAACATCCCAGGGCAGCAGTAGGTATAAACCATACCCTTCTGCTTCCTTACAAATCTATGACTGGAAAAGGAAAGGAATGGTTTTGGCAATTCCTTTTTGCCACAGATACAAACAAACTTTAGGAAGCAGGAATTAAGCATGCATAAAATAACCACACTCTTTTGTATCAGTTTGAACCCAACTACAAACGAGGACAGCCACTACACATGCTTAGCAGGAAAAAGATTAAGCTTAAAGATGGTAACCCATGGCAACACCCATTGTGATGTTATCCATGGTGACCATGTATTGACTTCATTCTGCAATGTCCTGGTATCCAGGTGTCTGGTCAAAGACACTGAGTAGCTTTTCTGCTCACTTTAACTGGTGTCCCTCAACTATTTGAACTAGGATAGATCTTAGCCCTCCGTCCACAGACAGAGAAGTGATCTTCCATTTGTGTCTTATTGATTCTATTAACGGTTGAGATTCCCAGAACGAGGCTCACACAACATTTGAGGTTTTGTACAAGAGTGTGATAAAAGCTACATCACAGCTGAGAAAACTGCATGGAGTCACATATGTAGGATGATATTTGTTTTTCTGTTTTTCTTTGAGACAGAATTTCACTTTGTATTTCTTGGTAGAGTGCCATAGCATAACACTGCTCACAGCAACCTCCAACTACTGGACATAGGTGATTATTTTACCTCAACCTACCAAGTAGCTGAAACTACAGGCATATGCCACAACATCTGGCTATAATTTGTTTCACCTTGGCCAGGGGATGGGTTCAAACTCACCACACTTGTTATATGGGCCCGGCACCCTACTCACTGAGCTATAGGCATGACTCATGGGACACAATTTCAGGATCTTTTTGACACTTATCCCAAAACATTCATTTGAGAAGCTTAAAAATTTACTATGCCTGCCTACAGACTCAATTTGGTCATAGCTTCACAGATCTTAAGTATGTCTAGTTTGCTTGAACCATCAAGGTAATTCTGGTTGAAAATTTTGGTTGGTTTGTTGCTTTGTATGTGCATCGATGTGTGTCAGGGTATTTTTGAGATAAGTTATTTGTATGTGGCCCAGGCTAGTTTGTTGTGGCCTCAGCTTTGATCATAGCAACCACAAACTCCAGGATTCAGACAATCCTTCTGCCTGACACACCCATGTGGCTTTGACTACAGGTGCCTGTTGCAATACCTAGATAAGTTTTCACTTTTTAGTAAGGACAGGGTCTGACTCTTGTTCAGTCCATTCTCAGCATCCCCTCCTTAAAGAACTCCACTCATCTCAATATGCCAAAGGGCTAGTTTATATGTTTGAGCCACCAAGTTTGGTCATTTTCTCTTTCTTGGTTTCCCTCCTTCCACAGCTCCCTTCACCCCTCCCTTCCTTGATCCTTCCTTCCTCCAATTCTTTCTCATTCGTGTGCTCTCTCCATTCCTTTCTTTCCTTCCTTCATTTTTTTTCCCTCTATCGCTGTCCTCTGCACCTTATTAAGGTAAACTTCTCTGGTAAGAAACAAACTATACAAGTGATCTCTGAATGTGTAGTATTGAACTTTATAATTGAAATGTGTGAATTGTGTTGTGTGTAAATTATATCTGAATAGAGTTTTAATTTGTTAATCTATAGGCTGTTATCTATGAGGAAAATTGGAAAAAAAAAAAAAAACAACAACTTCACCAAAACATAAGCATGGATGAACATCATAGCTCACACCTATAATTGCTGCAATTTCAGAGGCTGAAGCAAAAAGATCACTGAAACCTAAGGTGGTTTCTGATCACAATGAACAATATAGTAAGACCCAACTTGTCCATGAAAAAAAATGTGCAAAACTTCCCTAACAGTGGTGTCTTTGGCCTGTACTCTCAGCTGCTGAGAATAATAAACTCAGGAGTATCACTTGAGGTTAGCAGCTTGCCTTTCCTTGGGTTATGACCCTACCAATGTACTTTTCTTGGGCAAAGAGGGAAACGCAGTATCCAATCCATAAAAGATAAACTATATAGGTTCAGGAGAAGTCTGGTTGCATACAAAATATTTTATACATATATCCCAAATGGGATTTATTACCACAATTGCTAGTCTATATCAACATGGGAAAATCAACTAATAGAACACACTACCTTAATATAATCACTAAGCAAAACCATACGGTCACCTCAAGAAACACAGAAAAGGCTTTTGACAGAGGCAACATATCTTGTTCATAAAATCTTTTAAAAATCTTAGATTAGAAGGGAACATCCTTGGGACTACTAAGGGGATTTACAGATGATTGGATGCATACAAAGGGCTATGTTCAGACAATGGTATATTTTTCAACAATCAAAAAAATGCAGTGCACATTTATGTGACAGTAAGAATGAACTTTATAATCATTATGATAAGGGAGGAAGGTCACTTACAAAAGACCACACAGAGGAAGACTGAACTCAGAAGAAAAGGTCAAGAAAAGGCTAATTGTATGCTAGGATTAGGGGTCAGAGGGTGGTGGGGAAGATGAAAGTGATGGCTAGTATTTATTGATGTTCTTTGTGTGTAGGAGAAGACAAAGTCCCACAATTAGATTGTGATGATAGCTTTACAATTCTGTGACTATACTGCGAAATATAAAATTGTCCACTTTCAAAGGCTGAACTACTTATTTCAATGAAGTTATTTAAAGCTTGATGTGCTCAAATGCTCACAGCATAAGAACTACCCAGATAGTGAGAGTACATGAGAGACAGTCAGTCCTATCTCCATGCTCACACACAGGTTACCATGAATTGACATAGAAGGCACATTGTTCTGCCCTACTGAAGTTGTAATTTACGTTTTGTTTGAGATAGTGTCTGACTACTTTCTCTTGGGTAGAGTGCTGTGACATCATCATAGCTTAGGCAATCTTAAACTCCTGGCTTCACAAGATATTATTGCTTCAACCTCCTGAGCATCTGGGAGTCCAGGTGACTCCCACAATGCCCACTTAACTTTGGATCACCCACTTCCGCCTCCGAAAGTGTTAGGATTACAGATGTGAGCCACAACTCCAGACTTTGAAGTTGGGATATTTTTCAAACTAAGATTTGTGGCCAGTGGTGGGGCTTCATGCCTTTCATCTTGGCCTGTTTGGAGGCACAGTAAGTTGGATTGTCTGAGCTTCTGAACTGGAGACCAACCTGAGCACTACTGAGATCCCTATCTCTGAAGAATAAAAAATGGCCTGATGGTATGCATCAGCTGAGGGAATAGGTTCACTTGATGACAAGACTTGAAGATTGCTGTGAGCTATGATCCCAGACACTCTACCAAGGCCAAGAAAATGAGACTATCTCTCAATACATAAACGGAGAAAACCATTGGTGGGGAATTTACCCCTCATATTTACTTTTGACCATGCATCTAGATTTGAAATTTTACCTAGATTACATGTCAACTAGAGAAATCATTCTCTCATAGGGAAATTTTGTTCCTGAAACCTATATTACTAAACCTTTGGATTTTATGTAGCTCTAACCCTTTGATACCCTAGATTCTTGTAGTCACCCTAAACTGCCGACATAGTGAATTCTTGACTCCAATCAGACTTTTCATGTCACCCTATAATATTCAGAGTACACACTCCACCCCCTATGTTGGTGTCTTTCAATCTGGTCCAATATTCCCTTGCCCCAATCAGTCTCAGGCCATGGACCAGACATCTCTGGACAAACCCTACCCATCAGATCAACTAACAATATCCTAAGGAACCAATCCCAAACCCACTTGTTCTCCTTCACTGGCATCCCCCCCCCCACTGGGGCCATAATAAATCTTCTCTTTTATGTAGTCCCCTATTCCATCTACCTAGTGATCTCTCCTCATATTTTGCTCTTGGAAAGTGTGCCTAGCATATTTTATTTCTTTCCTTCTTTCTTTATTAGTTTTCATGAGAAAGACCTTCACTGTGTTGCCCAGGCTAGAGTGTCATGGCATCAGCCTAGCACACAGCAATATCCACCTCTTTTGTTGAATGGTTACTAGTGCCTCAGGATGTGGAGTATTGGGAACTAAAGACAAGGGCCATGAAGCTTCACTTCATGCTCTATTTCAATAGAAAAAAGGTGGGAGATCAGGGGAGAAGGTGTCTTGCTGTTGCTCTGTCTTGTCTCCAACACATAAGCTTAGGGTCTAAGCCCACCTTGGCCTTCCAGAGCATCGAAATATTGTGGTCATGTGTGGCAAAGTCACTGAACTCTACTTAAGAAATGAACTTATCAGGGGCTTTGAGGAATGTCCAATCCTCAGGCCCAGGTGACATATAGGGATTATGTCAGGACTCTTTTGCATATCACTGGTGGCAGATATCACCACAATTATCCACAGATCTCTTTTTTGTTTTTCAGGTTTCATTAGTGATTTTGTATTCAAAGTGTGGCCCAAAAATCTCTTCTATTTTCTAGGTGGCCAAGAAACCAAAAGTTTGGTCATACCTGGAATGGACATTAGGGATGGTGGGACTTTCCATATAGGCTGATATTCCCCGTGATTATCACAAATAACTGTAGGTAAACAGTACACTAATGGGCACATTGCCTATCCAGATTTTGAGAGAGGACTTTAGTGAGACACTTACTATCCAAAACAAGCCTATTCTAGAGAAAGAAGTAAAACATCATGAAAAGTACAAGCGAGAATTTTGTGACATACCTGTCATGTCTGTGAAATCACTGTCTGAAATTTAGACTCAGGTTCTTGGTCCATAACATCCCAGGTAGCACTAGGTATAAACCACACTCTTTAACTTTCTTAAAAATCCATGACTTCAAAAGGAAAGGAAGAGTTATTGAATCCCTTGGACACAAATACAAACAATCTTTAGGAAGCTGGAATTGAGTGTGGAGAAAAGTACCACACACTTTTGTTACAGTTTGAACCCAATGACAAACCTGTACAGCCATTACAAATGCTTAGCAGGAATAAGATTTATCTTTAAGATGGCAACCCAGGGCAACACCCATTCTGATGTCATCCATGGTGACCATGTACAGACTTCACCCTGTAATGCCCTGGGATCCAGGCTTCTGGTCAAAAATACTAAATGACCTTTTCTGCTCACTTCAGCCGGTCTTCTTCGAGTGTTTAAACCAGAACAGTTCTTATCCCTCCATCCACAGAAAGAGAAGTGATTTCCCATTTGTCTCAATGATTCTATTGATAGTTGAGATTCCCAGCACTAGGCTGTACAACATTTGAGATTTTTATAGCAATATGACTCAAGCTGCATCATAGCTGACAAAACAGTATTTAGTCATTTAAGTAGGACACTATTTTTTTTTTTTTCATTGAGACAGAGTTTAACTTGGTCTTGCTCAGTAGAGTTCCATGGCATCAATTCTCACAGCAATTTCTAACTTCCAGGTTTAGGTGATTCATTTGTCTCCACCTTCTGAGTAGCTGGAACTCCAGGCACTCAATACAATACCAGAATAATTTTTGTTGCAATATGTCCTGGGATGGGTTCAAACTTATCACCCTACTTTTACGGGCCTGGCACCCTAACCACTGATTCCTAGGTACCACCCTTGGGTTGTCATTTCATGGACTTCCTTGACACCTACCCAAAAGCATCCATTTGAGTGAAGCTTACAAATTTACTATGCCTGGCTACAGACTCCATTTTGTCATAGCTTCACAGGACTTCTTGTATACTTTGCTTGAACAATCAAGGTAATTCTGGCCTTTTTAGATCATGAAGATATTTGTGGGGTTGTTGTCAATTTGTCAATGCATGGTTGTGTGTATGGGTATTTTTGAAATACAGCTTCCCTGTGTGGTCCAGGCTAGTCTTTTTTTTTTTTTTTTAATAATTTTATTGAATCATAATTATGTACATTGGTGCAATCACAGGGCACGATTCATATACATTCAGAAATATTTTGATCATACTGTTACAGATATCCTTCATGGCATTTCCTTGATCACT
>CAUYON010144078.1:0-95449 GCA_963573935.1 Arctocebus calabarensis
CTTTATATAGTGATCAAGAAAATGCCATGAAGGCTATCTGTAACAGTACAATCAAAACATTTCTGAATGTATATGAATCGTGCCCTATGATTGCACCAATGTACAGAATTATGATTCAATAAAATTATAAAAAAAAAAACATAGTAAAATTTTAAGATCTATTAAATTTACATTGTGGTACATGGTGCCTGTTATATCAATGTTTAAATTTCCTATATGCTTGATCTATTTTATAATTTACTTAAAAAAGGATATGAAGACCTGCACAGCAAAATCTTAGAAAGGTTACTGTAATTCTTTCTTCTCAGCTATGTGAAAGAAACATGCAGAGCACCAATGGTTCAGTGGCCCAAATCCTGCAGGTAACCGCTTGGTGAGGGGTATGTAAGCCTAGCTCACACCTGTCTAAAAACAGGTTTTTATGAATGGAACATAATTCCAGTAGAAAACACAGGATTTGAGTGGAACCCTAGAGTTGGTTTTAAAATGATTTAACTTGAGACATCACATTCAGGACAGTAACCCAAGCAGGTTATATGTTTACATTTTTATAAAGTATAGCTTTGTGTCTGTAGCCACCAAACCACAGCCAGACTGAGCTTTCAGGCTGGCACCTGGCCCTGTGCTCTGTCTCCATATGAGTGAGTGCACAGTGAGTGCACACCAGCCTTTCAGGGCACCTCTTGAGGATGGCAGAGTGGTGGGGCTCTGACGAAGGCATAATAAGGAGATAAGGAAGGAGACAGGAGGAGAAAGGGCTGTAGGAGAGGAAAAAAAGGAGCCTGTAACATTTTACTTTTAAGCCTGACCATACAGACTTAAAAAATACGTAGCTGATGGAAGGTTCAGCAGTGCCATTCCTTTCCAGTCCATGTAGATGCCTTCCCCCTGCAGTTCCTATTGGAATGGATTCTGGGCTGAGTGTGGGCACTTCCCAGGACACTTCCACAGGCCTGAAAGCATCATTCCATAAATGCTACCATTGTTCACATGCTGTGCACAGAAGCCCTGTCTCCACTTTCACTTTCTCTTCTGCAATTACACCAGACGGTCAACAGAACTTCTACATTAATTTTTAGGCATGCAGTTACCACAGAATATAGAATGTCTAAGGTATATTTTCTCTCTTTTTTGTCTTTCTATTCAATACCCAGGTACACTAATTCAGAGATTATAAGAGAGATAAACACATCATGATCATCATTTTAAGAACGAGAAATATCTATTAATAATCAGGAAAAGCAGTTTCTTATAAAAAATAACATAATTAGGCAATTCTACATGATTTATGTATATAACTGTGTATGCAAAAGAGTAAGGATGGGATTGATTCTAGGTTTCATGTAGATCAGTAGTTCTCACACAGGGGTGATTCTGTCCCCCCAAGGTGTACCTGGCAATGTCTGCAGACATTTTTGGTTGTTACCATTGCTGGGAAAATGAATAGAGGCCAAGGGTGCTGCTAAATGATCTGTAAATGCACTGGAAAACCTCTCCAAAGAGTTTTCTGGCTCGAAATGTCAATAGCACCAAGTTTGAAAAACTTTAGATGTAGTCAGCTTACTGTTTACATCTTTTAGATGACACAGACCACTGTCAAGTCTTCCTGATAAAAGAGATTCACCAAGAGCAATCCTTTCCTGTATCCAAATATTACAGGGGAAACAGGCTTAAAATTCTGTTACAAACTTAAAAGTCACCGTCAGATCTCCTTTATGGAAAAAGACTATTAGGAGCGACATTGAGCGACATTGAGAAAAGAGCTCTGAAGGAAAAACACCTGCTGTTGCCTCCTTCTTTCTCTTTTCCTCTTCTCCATCTTTCTGATTAAGAGTTTCTGGAATACACTTGATCTTAGCCAGAAGGCCGAGAAGCAATAAGAGTTTCTAGAATAAATAAATTAGGAACAGCAGAGCCATTCAAACTCTCAATGGACAGTAACAGGCTTAGGAAACAATGAGAGTTTGTGATAGATTCCCTAAACTACAAGTTCCTCCTTTTCTTACAACTTGATTAAATTTATTAAATGCTTTTTAAATATATACTGAATTAGTGAATATAAAACAAGTGATTGGGTGAAATAATGTGGTTGCAGATGAAGTTTAATAATGACCAATATTCCCCAATCTCCCACATTTATATTTTAACTTGTTTTATTATTGTTTACATAGCTATAATTCCTGTTTAACTCATTGATATAGATGCTGTCATCCCACAAGAACATCTAGTGTCCACTGATTTGCTCCATTTCTAAATTATTTAGTGACTATGAGGCAGCAGTATGTTTTTACGTCAGTGGAACCTCTACATGAGAAGGATGTATGAAGACTGGACCTGAATGAACATGTAAAGTTTTGCATTAGCTACTATATTTACCACAAAGTTAGTGCCTTGTATTGGTTAGTAGCGAAGATCGTTACTTAGCCTCAAAATACTAGAGCGAGAGAAGTAAACGGTTCATGAAAATTACCATTTCTATTTCTTTGTCCATAAAAAACTTCCAGTTTTTCATTTAAAATTAATTCCTCAGTTGGTATAATCAGTGTCAGTGATGATAACATGTATCTGTCTTTTAAGTCTCCCCACAGATTTACACGCACAGAAACACATATCTGCACATGGGACAGGCAGACGCATGTGTTAACAGACAAGGGCTGGACCTGACTCGCCGCTACACGAGTACCTGCTGCCTCCTGTGCCTTTTTCTCTTCCCTTTGTTCTCCAGTTACTGTTCTCAGTTCCTTATTTCACCATTGTCCTCCAGTGTCCTGTCCCCTTATTTCCCTCCCCCAGCACTCCACCCCAGTACACACATTCTACCTGAGAGCTTGAATGAACAACAGTCTGCTGTTGGACGAAGTCGGTTAATTTCTCACTCTCTGAGCCTCAGTTTCCTCACGGGCATTACACTTTTTACTGTCTGAAGTTGTTAATGGGGATTAAAAGAACTAACTACAGAAAGCACTTGGCAAACGTTATTTGGTGTTTATAGATGCTAATTAGCTTATTTACTGCTGCTCCTCATTTCTCATCCAGGTTCTAAAGGACTCGATGCCGGTAAGACTGAGTTTTGCTTCTATGGACTAAAGTCATTCTATTTACCTGGCTAGTTACCTTTAATCAGAAAAACACTTGTCATTCCACAATTTGAGCTAAGAGATTTAAAACACAAATATGACCAATTTAATACTACAAATACAGGTGAGTTTCATTTGAAAAGTAAAGAATGACATTACAGTCTTTTGTCTTTTGTTTTGGAATAAGGATAGGAAATTAGAAAGGCCTGGCCTACAACTGAGATATGAGGAAAGAGAAGAAACAAAATTCAATCCTGGCAAAACCAAAGACAAATTCCTCACATCACAGGTTTCCTGAAGGCCTGTTCTATCAACCTTCATCTATTCACAGAAACAAACCAACAAAAAGACTGAGGCCAAAGGTATGTTATATCCTCAGGGGCACACACAGTAGAGAGTGGGGATTGTTTTATCCAAGCTTTGAATGAGTGAGCAAATAAAAACTTTTATAAATGACTAACCTAGAATTGTTGACTGGCTTATCTGCAAAACTATATCAGCCTATGAAACACGGTACAATGTTATGAAAATAAAAAGCTCAAATTAATTTAGAGAACGATCTTCTCAATAAAATCAACAAACAAACAGAACCCTAAGATGGTAGGTAAAAGGTACCCTCAAGCATACCACCCACATCTCACTCCAAGAGACACCAACGCATGTGGCTGCTCACCTGCTCAGGTGGAGGCCACGAGGTGCTTCCAGGTTCTCTCTGGAGCACTTACATACATTTTCTCACTTAATCTCTAAAAGACCTTACAAAGTATATGCTATTAATAATTCTGCATTTCATACATTTTAAACATTAAGATACTAAGGTTTAGAAGTGTTGATAAACCTGCTCACAACCACACTGCTAATAATAGATACTGGATCTGCATTCATGATCTTAAATATTTAATATACTACATAATCCACTCACTCAGTTATCCATTTGTTAGCAAAGTTTTAATATCTATCCCTTCTATGGCTAAAAGTAGTAATCATGTGAACCCTTCAACCAAAAGCAAATTGTATTTATTTAAAGCCATTCCTTGGAAATCCTAGGAAATCAAAATTTCCAGAATTCACACAGAAGGGTAGCAGGAACTTACTTTGACCTGAGGGTAGGACTTCTTGTTCTTTTCACTAGATGCACCAGGTAGTCCACCATGGGATGGGCCTTCACATACATAACGGAAACGAAATCCTCTCTGCAAAGGTGAACATTAAGCCAGTAAGTCTGAGACATACTTATTAGAAATTATCTGGACAAAGTTACATACAGATTTTAAAATCTTATGTGAACCAAATGAGAGAAACTATGAAAGAAGACTCTGTGAATGAGAATCACTCCTCCCATAACCTTTTCATGAAAATGTTATTAATTAATGTTCATCCGCAGAGGTGTGGCTGGAAATCCTGATACCTGAGCTGCAGGACCTCTCATGCTGTGCGTATGTGCGGAGTAAACTGCAGAAGAGTGTAAGCTTTCTGACTCGGCATGCTGTGGCTTGCTGGAATCAGAGCTTCCCCATCTCCAACTGCTGGCTGCCAAGCTCTGAACTTTGCCATAGTACTAAAAATTATGCTTCTTTGACTCTTACTTAAAGGAACTCCTTTATCAGCTCTGATTACAGTTGATTCAAGAGAAACTACAGCAATGTTTTTGTAGATATACCAAATCGATGTTGTGGAACGCACCCCATGCTAGACTCTGCTTCTAGTGAGCTTCTCTGAACCGTTCAGATGACAAGATTTTTACTTTATAATTATTGATATGATCCATCTCAAGCCTGAACAATAACTGAGCTGAATGAATCCAAAACCAGATGGTTCCTCTAACTATGATCTAACCCAGGAGTTTTATAGACTTAATGAAGACTTAGCTGGAAGTCTTTACTATGTAAACTACTAAGATAAACACCGTGTTTTTTCATGTGTATAAATAAGAGGATTATACCAGATCATCTCTAAGGTTTATTCTAGTTCTAACATTTTATGACTTATAAAGCTAGCTTAATTATAATTATGCATATATGTATATACAAAACAAGGATAATTATGCAAATGGACCTCACCATCATATTAAAGGAGTTTCACTGAATTTCCTGAAAGACTTGACTTTATAATGATGTCAATCAATGTGTGGTAGTATTAGTAGTTTCTAACTGTAAGCTGATGGTTTTCTTTTCTCAAATTCTCTCTTTGGTGAAAAGAACAATATGTTAATATGCTTTAAGGAAAATCCTCACCTTTCATTTATTTTTATTGTGGGTGGGGCTGACTTCATACAAACAGGACTAGATTATTAGGCTACCGGGAGTTCCCCACACCCACTAATGGCTGGCGGGGGCTCTCCACTTTACTCATAAAATTTTGGAACCCTGGCAACATGGAGGTTTTCATAGCTTTGAGCTCAAGAATCAATGTAAAAATGTTGCCTCCTTAAACTGTATTACATTCCATTACTCTGAGTAAGGCCTTGCAGTCTGAGTGGTCCAGATACCTTGAACTCATTTAATCCTTTGGGAACTTCTAGAACTGTCCCTACATTGTCTGAGGAGTTCTTGATTTCCAAAGATCACTCTTAAAATGTGTACCATCAGATGACTATGGCCTGAAGCAAATTCCCCAGTCTGGGAAAGTTCATCAAGGGACACAGGTATCTTCAGTGTGTAATCAACTCATTAAAATGAGATCTAAAATAACTGGAATATGGTTCCTTAGGAGAATCCAAATGTAAATACCAGGGAAGCCTTCTGAGGTGGGGTTTTAGGAGCCAATTCCCATGTTTTACTTCTCACAAAATTCCAATTAAAAAGTTAGTTACAAATTCAGCCCCACACCTTCTATAAGCAACACCTATTGGTTTATTTTAAATAACTAAATGAAATTTCTAAAAACATGAAAAAAGCAACACATGTGCAACAGTTAGTTTCCAGAATTAGCTAAACATAAAGATAGAAATTTACTTGACTGCCAATCAATTTAACCACAATTTCAGTTTAGATAATTAACACTGAATAATACGTAACAGAACTAGCTAGTTTAAAAATTAGTAGTTTATGCAATGACTCATCTTTGTCAGGGTGGGGGAAAAATCTATGGCAAAGAGGTCCTAGAAAAAAGAGCCATTCTTCTATCTTAAAAAAATTAAAGCAATTCATTATCTTTAATCACAAAATTCCTTTGGGACAATAGAAAAATATATACATATATATGTTTGTATCTTATTATGAGTGATGTCAAATGGATTTTAGGTAAATAGCATGTGTTAATAGCTTTCTTATAGTTTGAAAAATACTTGATAGATATTATTCATCACTACATAAGAATATCTAAAATTTTATACAAAGACATTTTTAACCTGAGGATGAAAATGTCGAAGTTTTTTTCAGGAAGGTAAAATGCCCTCAGCATTGTCTGGACTCATTTCTGATTCTAAATTTCTAAGATTAAAGGTTTGTCAATCCACAGCCATTCATCTCAGTAACTCCATTTGCTTAAAATGAGTCATCAACCTCAAAGACAAGGCTACATCAACCAATCAGAAAGTCTGACTTAATACAACCTTCTTACTTTCACTGAATTCAGACATCAAAATAACATTAGTTAGGTAAACAAATGCATTGTTTAACTCATATAGAAGGTCAGACACTTATTCTAGAAAAAGTGCCACATACCTCATTGCTGAATATTATCACTACATCACCTTCGAAGTACTCCGCTCTGCCCTCTGGTAACGACAGAGATATTCAGCAATAGATATGTAGCACTTTTTTCTAGGATGAGTTTGGGAATTAAATTGTCAGACTTCATAAGACAATAGCTCCTATGGCCATCCAGAAAAAGAGCTCCAAATTTGCTCTGAAGGGTGGATGAGGCTCTGGGATCAGTCTATAGCTTCCCTAGCGGGGTACCTTGAAGGTGACCATAGTGGTTTTCAACAATGAGGTCTGGAGCACTCTTTTTAGGATGAGTTTGTAAGCCTAGATCTCCAACCTCATAAGCTTTTATCCATCCACATGGAATGAATTAAATTCTGAATTCTGGAACTACATTAACTCTTCATGTACATCACAACTGTCAATTTTTTCCTTATGACTGTTAAGAAACTACATTTTAAAATTCTTAATATAGGGCTATGCTTATGAAAATGGATATTTGAAAAATATCTTATCCCGTACGCAGACAAATAAATTTTGGTTTGGTTCTCAGTTTCATCAATGACATAGATCTCGCTAGCTGGGCAATCTTCCAGGATGGCAGATCACGGTGCAAAATTTCAAGGGATAAAATTCCACCAACAGGGTCTTTGAAAGAATTGGTGACCTCTTGTGAGATATCAGTGCTACAGAGTTGGACATGGAGGTAAAGCAAAGTTTCACTGGCAACCTGTGGGGGCCAGGATGTGCCACTCACAAGCAGCTAGAACAATGCCCCAAAGTCTCGCATGACATCCCTATCCCTATACAAAAACTCTCACCTAATTTTGACTATATGAGGGTAGTCTGTTTGTTAATTATTAAGATATTTATATCCTTTAAATGCTGACGGAATCTAATACATATACGTATATTCTGGAAGCCACAAGGCAGTGGCTGCTTTATTTAAGCTCTTTATCTAGTTAGCATTTGCTAAATGTTGTGCAAGGCAAAAGCGTCACCCTCTCTGAGCTAATAAAAAGAGCACTTAGGACAGGTATTGGGTAACATAACTGCAAGAGGGCAGGGGTATGTATCCTGGGTCTCACACTAATGTGATAAGCACATCCATCTCGACATTTACCGACTGTCCTTACTCTGTGAGGGACTACGCTGTTACTTCCATCCCTTAATAATTAAATCTCCTACAGGCAGATATTAAAGGTCCTCTTCCACAGCCCTGGTCCTATCAATTTCCAACAGAAATTTACTCACAGAGTTGGGACACGGACAGGAGGCCTTTTCACTTCAATCCTCTATCAAATATAGCGGTGAGAAGAAGAGCATGATAAGATAAAATGCTCCACTCCTGATTCCAAAGAAACTGAGTCTCTGAAAGCTGACAGCAGAGGGAAGAATGCTCATTCTAATAGTTCACCTCCCACTGCTACTTGCAGTAACTTAGATTACATGTTCCAAAGACAGATCAGGAAAGTCTGGGGCTATTAAAGGAAGGGGAAGGCTACGAGGTACTACATGTGCATGGACGTGCTTGACAGATGTAACTCAGTTTATGTGAAACACATATGCATGTATTTCCTTATAAGTGAAAATGAGTAGAAATACCCTTGCCCATCCTGGGAGTGGTAAGCTAAGAGAGAGAAGAGGATCTATAATTAAATGGAGTTTTGCAGAACTACATAATCAAGATTAAGCAGTTTGGAGAATGACGAAGAGAACTGAAAAGTGAACAATGAAATTGTTACATAATCTGATCAGCAGTTGATCCTTCGGATAAGCTACTTCCTTCATAAAATTTGTTTACCATTATTCAGTGCTTGAGATCTCAATATTAGACGCAGGAATCTAATGTGTAAAGAAAAAGTACCACCCCTTTAATCTTCTTACCTGTTTAGGTTGCTCTAATATTTGAAGATATGGGCCGTCTGCTAAAAACAAAAACAACAAACAGAAACCAAAAGAAACTGTGAGGCTTCAAATATGGTATAAAATGCAAAGAAATTCAAAAATAGAAGCTAGGATTTTATACAGAGGTTTCAAATCAATTTCTTAGCCAAAATTTCATGAAGATATAATTTTTCTTCCTTATCTGAAATATTAAATGTACTCTTATTTTAACAACAGCTTTTCAGTTTTAAGAATAAATAAATGTTTGTAGAACAGTGATGGCACACCACCCAACCCAACAAAAGGCATGGCGGCTGGCAAAAATTGTCAACATCCTTCGTAATCTTATCTGTCCTAACAAAGCATTTTAAAATGACAAACACCAATTAAAAGCAGCAACCACTTCCTGGGCACTATGACATTTTTTTTTTCTTTCACATTATTAGACACTGACTATCGTTCTTCAAAGGTAATGTGCTTAATGTGAAATTAAAAGAGACTGAACTAGCAACCTACACGTGTGAAAGACACAGATACGGATCTCAGACAGGTTTTCCTTACACTAAGCTGTCTCTTCCTTTCCTTACGTGAATCCCTGGGTACTACCTTCATTTCCCAACTGGTTGTCTTCCCACCTTCCAATTTAATTTGGTTTATCAGACATGGTGAATTATTCTTATTAAGACACAGACTCGATGCTTATGCAAAAATTTTAAATATTTTGCTGCCATATAAACTCCGTTCTAAAACGACTCAGGCATTTTATAAAATCCTGGGGAAATAAGTTAATTGAAGATAGGTGCATGCAGGTTAATTACTATAAAAACATATAGAAAACCTTAATAAAACTGTATTTTATCTGACATTCAAAGGAAAATCAGAATCTCTGAGAGCATAAATACAAATGTGTTGAATATGAAAAAGTCCCTAAGCTCCCCAGCTGGTTTTTATGTGAACAGCACACTAACCCATAGCCCTGCAACAAACAACGGAATATGGTGTTTCCCAGCAGTGTGAATATAAATTAAGATGTTTGGTGATAAAAATATTCTAGAAGAATGCTTCTGTGTCCATTTAAATCTTTACTGTCTCTCAGCTAAAAGCTCAGGATTTATTATTTTGGATAAAAAATTTGTAAAGAAGAGATAAAATTTCATGTTGAAATTAAAAATAAACCATATCTCAAAAGAGAATTTTTTTTAGTTTTTCAGTATTCTGATGAATCAGGATAAGGATAAAGAACTGCAGAAAACAAAGGTATAGTTATTTTCTGTTATTATTTAAGAAATTTATAAGGAAGCTAGTTGAAAAATGATTGCATTTGAAATGAAACATACAAAAGAAAGGAAAAATGGGAAGTCACTGGCCAATGTAGTAATGTAATAAATTATCTTCTTTTTTCCTTAGGAAATTCATCACTTGACATTTCAAACTACTTTTAGAATAGTCAGTAATAGTTAATAGTCTGGCAATTGGCCAGAATTTAATTTTGAATAAAGAAGTAAAATTTTTTTGCGGTTTTTGCCAGGGCTGGGTTTGAACCCGCCACCTCCTGCATATGGGGCCACAGCCCTCTTAGAAGGGTACAACTGAAACCTACTAAATGCAGAATACAAATGTTTTCACACAATAAAGGAGAAAATCCCATGAAGGTTATGTCGAACAGTTGGATGAAAATATTTCAGATTGCATATGAAGCCAGCACATTGTACCCTATGATTGCACTAATGTACATAGCTATGATTTAATAATAAAAAAAAACTGAAGAAAAAAAATTGAAGACACAAATAAATGAAAAGATATCCTGTGTCTAAGGATTAAAAGAATGAATAGTATTAAAATATCTATGCAGCCCAAAGCAATCTACAAAATTAATACAATCCCTATCAAAATTCCAATGACATTTTTCACAGAAATCGAAAACAAAATCCTAAAATTCACTTGGACCTAGAAAAGATCACAAATAACCACAGTAATCTTGAGAAAAGAGAACAAAGCTGGAGCATCATACTACCTGATTTGAAAATCTACTCTACTATGGAGCATATTGCAAGGGTACATGTCAAGTCTACTAAGTATAGAAGATAAATGTCTTAACACAATAATTAAGTAAATGAGGTGAAAGCCTATATTAACTAATTTGATGTAAGCATTCCAAATTGTATTTAAAATCAGCACATTGTACCCCATAAATGCATTAATGTATACATGATCTATGTGTATATGACTTAATAAAAGAAAAATAAAATCTACTATAAAGCAAAAAAGGAAATAAAATTGATGAGCAATAGAAATATTTTCATACTAATTATATATCGCCTGCATGACAGTGTAACAAATATAAAAACATTCCCTCCAAAATGCTAAAAGAACATAACAAGAAGATAGGCCTCTCAGAAAACAACATTTGGAGAAGTCGTGAAAAATATAAGAGTTGGGAGCACATTTACATTAAACTGCAAAGTCTCTTTCTTTTATTAACTCTTCTAAAAGTACTTGTCATTTTGCCATTATTTTTCTTATAGGATTTAATTTCCTTTACATATGTGAAATTCCATATAAATGGAACCATTTTTCTCTTTCAGGGAACATTTGAAAGTTAAATGAACTAGAAAATTAGATTTTATATGCATATGCATATGATTTGTTTTAAAGCCAACTTTCTTTTGGCAACGCTTATGTGCCATGAAAAGTGACATCCTACTGTGAGAAATTTAAATGACAGCATAATATCATAGACCGAACTTATACTATATCCCATAGTTGTCAACAAGCAGTAGATCCACTGATGGTTTTAGATTTCAAGAAATCTAGATTAACAAATCCATTTGAAAACGACAAGTTATATTAGCTTAGATCCACAAGTTAATATTGGTTTAGATAATCCAGCTCTAAAGTCTGAGTAAAACATGGCACACATCTTGGACTATAAAAATTGGACTATGCCAACTGCAACAAAGAGGAAAACTATATGGATAAAAATGAAGGTTCAATAACTGGAAAAAAATATTGTTAGGTATAATTGTAGAAGTTTTTCTAATATTATGGCAAAATAATCTCTAGCCACAGAATATTTATCAAGATGGTTCTTTCGTTATCTTATTTGTATGCCCTGAAGAAATCTGAAGAAACACAAAAAACATCAAGAAAACATCTGCTTCGGGATATGGTTTGGTACTCACAGGCAGTAAATGGAAATGTGTATACTTCCTGAGGATGCAATGAAGTCCTTACATTTTCAATAATACATTAAACTAAGAAAAATACTTTGAACCGCAGAACAAAAAAGTTCACAGGAAATACAGACGCTATCAAGACATTTACTTGTTCACAGGAAGCTGACCGAGAGCTCAAATTGGACAGCAGTTTACAAGATCTCAGACACAGTAGCTTAAAAAATATGTTTTATTAAGTAAAGAAAGGGCTCTGTAACACAACTTTGCTAGTGAATTGTGGAACATCTATTTTTTTCTCCTCCCATAAACTCCTAGAAATATTAAAGATAAGAATGCAGAAAAACATTCTGATCTAAAAATGGAAAGGAAGTACCAGAGTAACTATAATAATGAGAAAGACACAGACCACATAAGGTTTTCCAAATGCAGACAAGCAATTCCATGGTAAGTCAAATCGCTGATGCTCACTTTAGTGAGCACCAAACTCTGTTTGGTACAGATCCTCCATAATTCACTCACCCTGGTTTGTACACATTAAACTAGAACATAAAAAATCATCACTCTGAGCTTACATACAAATCAATCAATTAAAAAAAAAGATACTAAATGAGTTGATTCTAATAAATCTCATTATTCATGTGAGATTAAATAATTATTGATGGGGAATAATTAATACTATTATGTCGGAAGGAATGTTGTTTCATCCAGCTGGTCAGAATGGAAAGCTAAAGGTTTTTACAAAGATGATTTTTCTGCTGAGATGATTTTTATGATTTCTCTACACAGTTTCCCCAGTGCCCTGCACACTGGTTGGCATACTACGGACGGTCAGATCATGCTTTGGAACAGAGCTGAGGAGGGAGACTGTCTCGTGTGAGTCTGGGGTAAAGCAGAGAGGACTTCAGAAGGACCCAGAAATAATATCATTGAGTAAAAAGGAAGATAATTGATTGAGTAAAGAAATTCCTTCTGAGTATTCCTGACAGATATTAATAACCTCAATGAGCCATGCAAGGGGTAATTGAGGTGAAACATTTTTGTGCAAATACATTTCATGAAAGTATATTGAAAGATTGGTTTTTAAAACATAAATCAACATCTCCTTTCTAGGTATATCACTGAATTTCTAAAAGAGACTATTAGCAAATTATGATTTTTTTTTTTTTTTACAGTTTTTGGCCGGGGCTGGGTTTGAACCCACCTCCTCTGGCATATGGGGCCAGCGCCCCACTTCTTTGAGCCACAGGTGCCACCCAAGAAAGAGTGTTTTCTTTTTGTAGTTTTTGGGCCGGGGCTGTGTTTGAACTCGCCACCCCCAGTATATGCCCCACACAAATCATGAATTTTTTTAAATAGTGAAAGCATAATGATAAACAATGAGTTTCCTTACCTGTTGGCAGTGCCATCTCTGGTTGAAATAATTCTGGATTAAATATTGTATGATTCAAAGGATTCAATGGAAACATCTGTGAAGAGAAAAATTTAAATAATTCAATTATTGTTTTTCCAGCATTATGTTGATATTGGAGGTACCTAAAACTTAATAAGAGGAATGGAAAGTAAAGCCAAAAACAAAAGGCTGAAAATATATTCTACCAGGACTTTAAAATATCTTCATGAGACCTAGTTAAGTTCTCATGTGTACAAAATTTTACATAGTATTGGACTACATCTATGTAACGAAAGATTTGGGGAGAAGAATCTAGTAAGGTCCTCAGAGGTAAGGACCTGGTATGGCATTCTTAGTAGTGTATTTTCAAAGCTAAGTGTATGTAATCACAGAGTAGATACTTAATAAATATTTGTTGAATAAACGATTGGAAGCTTGTACTCTCTTACAAGAATTATAATCCTGGCAATCTGTATGTCTATTATGATGGTAAATATATCCCTAATTTTGCTTTCCAATTTTAAGGTCTGAAAGAATTACAGACAGCAGCTCTGGAACTATTTACAGAATAATTGAAAATTAACTTACAGTCCAAAGGGCAGATAACTAAGCAATGAGCACACTCATTGTTTTAAACCTTTATATTTTTTTAGCATAATGCAAATACTTGAATTTAGTGGGCGTATTAAGCTGAATAATGACCCCCCCAAAGATGTCCATGTCCTAATCCTCAGAACCTGTGAATACTAGTTTATATCCCCAAAAGGGATTTTGCATAGGTCAGTAAGGCAAGGATATTAAGATGAGGAGATTGCCCTGAATGGTCTCATTGGGCCAGAGAAAATCAAAGCGGGTAGGAATTGTGACAATGGAAGCTAAGGCTGGAGTGATGGATGGGAGGGTACATAATTTTACCAAGGAATGTAGGCAGTCTCTAGACAGTGATTTTCAACTGCTGAGCCACAGCACACTGTGCCACAGAAAGTTTTAAAGTTCATTAAATGCATTATTTTCAAAAGAAGTTCAAAGCACAGTAAATACATAAATAAATTCTTTTTTTATTTATTTTTTTTTTGATGAACATAATTTACATGTGCCACAAGAGTTTAACTATAGGTTCAAATGTGCTTTGAGATAAAAAAAGTTGAAAGACGCTGCTCTAAAAACTTCAAAAAGGCACAGAAATGAGAGCTTCTGGGACCTTTAGATGGAACACAGCTCTGCCAACACCCTGATTTAGACTTCTAATCTCTAGACCTAGGAGGATGAACTTGTGCTGTTTTAAGCCAAAAATTTGTGATAATTTGTTACAGCAGGAACAGAAAACTAATACAGTGGGCATGTAATACATTTTGCTGGGATTAAATTTTATCCTGATAAAATACTTTTAATTACTTACTTGAAGAAAATAATTTTTTCCCCACACCATTCATTTAGAACTTTAAATTGTTATTTCTGAGTTTACTAATTGTTTTTGGCCTGGAGAAATCCCCTGCTTGAAATGTCTGTGGTCAGCATAGAAATAACAATATTTTACTTTTTATGACAGGCTAGTTAGTAAGTGTGCTGGAACTAGTATTTTTTTTTAAATAGCTAGTATTATAACATGTCTTTTGTCATTGATAATAAATTACTAGAAGTTCATGGGAACCTTAGAATCTAGTATGCCCACTTAATTCAAGAATAATAAAAACAGCATTCAAATAAAGAACAATTTAGATCCAGTTATGAAGGATGCAAGTTTCAAGTGAGAAGCAAAAAAAAAATGCCCCCTTCAATGTTCCAGGGTAAAGCTCATTGATGTTATTCATTGTTTGTGAAAAGGAAATACAGGAATGAGAAAACATGTTTTGTAAAAATGAGCCCCACCTTACATAGGCTATTTACCAGTCGCAGAGCAAAAAAGACAATCTAGTAGGAAAAAATCTCTTTTCCTGCGGTCCTGCAGGTGGCTAAAATGCCTAGATATGGGCAAAAGCATCAATCTTGGGACAGAGAGACACATCTCACTTTAGACAAAAAAGAAAGAAGCTGTGTTGTGCTGTAGCTTGCATTGTTTATTAGGTCGGGTGGAGAATAGATTCCTGAAACATACTAAAAACTAAGGATATCTCACTGAGGACACGTACACTTTAGGAAATTGGAACCAGAAAGCTCCAGATAAGAGAAAAGCCTTCAAGGACCTCTCCCTTCAGAAATGGAAATACCAGAACAAAACCAAGCACTGTTGCTGATCACAAAAATGTCCATATGACAAAAACTTTCAAAATGAATGTTTTCAGCAGGTTTTACTCTCATGTGGCATGAAGAACCATCTCCTGTTGATAAGATTTCCTGCGTAGAGACAGGAAAACATGGTTTAAAATCAAGCAGAAACAAACTTCATGCGGGTTAGTTTGCCTTTAACTGTTAGAGACAGCATATTAAAAGTGAAAGGCAAAATAAAGGGTGATGATGTGAGTAGCCAAATTTTTTCACTTTGCTATCAAAGAAAATGTTCCTAGATTTGTCCTATATCACTATTTTTTCAATAAAACTAGAAAGGAGCATCTTAGGGTGAAAAGCAATGTGTACTCATTCTTTCCAAACCGATCATAATACACCCATAGTAATGAATGGTGTGTAAGCTTGTTTTATTCAACAGTAGGTCCCTTAAAACGTCTATAACTTTTGGCTTTATTTATTTATATTTTTGGCTGATTCTCTGTATATGTAAATTTGACAAATCTATTGTGTCAGGTGATTGTCACTAAAATTAAAATGTGAAATGTTAATGAATCCTGGCCCAGAGTGTTGGGTTACCTAGCGTTCCCTCTCTGTCCAGTCTGGGGAACTACACCTTTCCCATCTCAGCTCACAGAGCCTCCCTCTGAAACGTCCTCCATGACTCTGTTCTTCCCCCCAAGGAAGCACCTAATGATCCCTCTCAGTGTTTCTGCCCTATCTGTGGGGACTTCTACTATAGCAGTCATCACCGTATGGAATCTGTCTCTGTCCTTCCTAACAGAATGGCAGCCTCCTGACATGACAGTCTCTGTAGCACTTATTTTGGTATCCCTGCTAAGCCAATGTTCTAGTGTAAGTAATGCCTCAATAAATAGTTCACAAATAAATAAATCTCAGTGTTTTAAATACTTCCTAGAATCATTACTTACATTCTTTAAAAAAATACTAACATATCTTTGACGACAACTAAAATTTTTTTTAAAGTTTAATATTGCCATTGCAGTTACTCCTGAATCTGAAATTGGTTTTCAAATGGTTCTACAAAGCTGCGTGTGCATAGGGGTGGGTGGGGGTGTTAATAATCAGCATGGATTTTTTTGGACTATTTGACATTTCAATAGGTTTGAAAATTTTCAAAATTAAAAAGCTAGGAGAAGAAAAAATGCCCAGTGGTATCCTTTCATAACTCCTAATATGAACAACAAATATGCTCCAAAAGCACATTCATTACCGAGAAAGTATTTTCAACACCTCTGTGAGCATGACGTTAGCCTTTCTATTTTGTAAATGAGAAAAGTGAAGATGAGAGGGGCTAAGTGATTCCTCAGTTCTGAAGAGCTGATCAGTTAACAGTCAGCACTTACAGGTGCATAAACATCTTTAAATTGTAAGTCCGAAGGTCTTTTCACTGCACATGTCTGCCTCCTTATTTTGTTTTGCTTTGTTATTATGTCTGCTCCTTGTCAGGCAAGATAAGTTTTTCTTCTTTTGGCTGGGGCTGGGTTTGAACCCGCAACCTCCAGTACATGGGACCAGCGTCCTACTCCTTTGAGCCACAGGCACTGCCCAAGATAAGTTTTAAGTAAATCTTTTAAGGGGCTGTAGTGGGTTGAACTGTGTTTCCTTTCCAAAAGATACATTTCAGTCCTAATCCCTGGTACCTATGAATATAACCTTATTTGGAAGCAGGGTCTTTGCGGATGACAGACAGCAAGTTAAGACCAAGTTGTATTGGATAAGGGCAGGCCCTAAATTTCATGACGGATGATTTCATTGTATGAAAAAAAGAGACAGGTACAGAAACAGTGTAAAGATACAAGAGAAGAAGGCATGTGACAACAGTGGCCCAGACTGGAGTGATGCAGCGACAAGCCAGGGAGTGCCAAGGACCTTGCCAGCCTCACCAGAGGCTCGGAGAGAGACCCGGAACAGAGTCTGCCTCGGAGCCTCCAGCAAGCCCCAACTCGTCCACACTTGGTTTCCGACTTCCAGCCTCTAGAACGGTGAGAGAATATATGCTGTTGCTTCAAATCATCAAGTTTGTGGTAGTTTGCTATGGCAGCCCAATAAGTGTCTGAAATTTGACCTGTAGAATACACAATTCTTACATAACTACATATGGCGTAGCAGGGTTTAAGTGCTTATTTCATATTATGGCCTCTTCAACCTCCCTTGGAGGGACCTGGAGAAAATATCTTTGAATTCTTACTAATTTTAGAGTTTGAACATACTAATGTTGCCTCTGTAGATTTAGAAATGCAAATACATTTAAATAAAATTATCAGTGAGATTTTAACACTTACTTGTTCATGCCCTCCCAAATAGGGATCCTCTTCTGCCATCTCGGAGCTATATATTAAAACAAAACAACAAAATAAAACTGTGACACTAGAATATGAATCTTAAAAATTCTATCACCAAGGAATTCATGCAGGAGAAAACTATTATTTCAGTAAGACCAAACATAATTCTTTTTTAAAGCCCACCGGAGGTTATGGTATAGTTCCTCTTCGGTATCTAAATCTAACAGCAGGGAGATTGCATAATGAAGGAATTACCACTTACGTATGACCCAAAACCCTCACACTAAGCTTACCACGGTGTCCTGAGTTTGGTACAACTGGTCTTTATCTTCTGCCTAAAAAAAATCTTGCATACTGGGAATCTTAGAGGTCATTTCTTTTTATCTCTCTCTAAACATCAAGGATTAATAGTCTTAGCTCCCTAAGTATATTATTTTCCACCCTTTCACGAATTCTGTGATTCCTAGAACTTTTTTTCTACAAGGTTAAGGAGCTCAGAAAGGCCTGATCAGTGCTTTGCATAACACAGGACAGGACTGCTACCGTGTCCCACGATGTCCCCCAGTGTATTTCCAGGGAAGCAAGCCATTTTCCTGCCGCTCTCAAAGTGGTAATGTTTAACATCACAAATTCTATAATGTTAAAAGTGAAAGAAAAATACAAAAATTAAGAACCCTTATTAGCAAGGCTATAGATCTCAGATTTAATCCACCTCAGACAGACATTAGCACACTGCAGGCCCCGGCAATCTATTACCTAGAGGCTGCAATAAAAGTGAAGAATCATATGGTTAGATAAAGCTAGTTTTGAAAACCACGTATCATTCAGGATTTATTTTATCATGAAATATCTTCTCTATTATCCTAAACATGGGTTAATTTTTAAAAATGCATTTAGTTCCATGTAAACACAAAAGAGGTAAAGTCTCCATCTTTCTTTAAGGCTGCATAGTATTCCATGGTATACATGTACCACAAGATGATATTTTCAATTAGAAAATTAAGAAAAAAACTCATGTCAATGAAATATATGTATCAGTGTACTGATTCATTTTTAATAGATTGGAGATATATTTTTCAGTTAAATCATAGAAAATCCTTGACTCAACTCATTATCAATTTATTGATACCTATTTAAATAAAAATTTATTTACCCAAAGTATTCTATTTGAAAATAAAATGTATAATAATTTATTATTTTGACTTTTAAAGGATTATAATCACATTGCATTCTAAAATAAAAAAAAGAAAATAAATAGTGCTGGAAATTGTGATTCTAGAACCCTGGGAGGCTGAGGAGGGAGGGTTGCTTGAAATTAGGAGTTTGAGAACAGCCTGAGCAACAGTGAGACCTCGTCTCTACTGAAAATAGACAAAATGATCTGGGAGGTAATGCAGGTGCTTGTAGTCACAGTTACTCAGAAAGCTGAGGCCGAAGGATCTCTTGAACCCAGGAATGTGAAGTTTCTGTGAGCTAGGCTGATGCCATGGCAGTCTAGTCTAAGCAACAGAGTGAGACTCTGTCTCAAGGAAAAAAAAAATACATATACATATATATATATATATATACACACATATCAATTTTACTTAAATTATATGTCATAAAAATTGCTAAACTCATAATTTAAATTCATAACATATTGTTCGCTTTGCATAAATAAGTTACAAAATCATAGATGTATTACATATCACATTCCAGGGTATTTTCAATAGTAAAACTTTATCCCAGCTTTATTATTTGTTGAATTTAAATTTAACTCGTACCAACATATTTTTAATTCTCCATATTAGTTCAGCAGAATTCAGAAAACTTCAATGCAAAAGTATTAGTAAATAGCTGTTTAGCTTCATAAAAATGGCTGTGACTGCCACGATAAAAGTGCAAATTCAAAAGCACCCATCCTGGGATTTTATGCTGTCATACATTATCTGGCATTCATACCTTGCACATTATACATCATTATTATATACATTTTCCTTGAAATAATTTTCCACTAAAATCAAAATCACATTAAAGTTCCTAAAAGTAGTTATTTTTATAGAGAAAAGGAATTCTGTTACGAGTATATATAAAAGGAGTGGTATAAGAGAAAAGCTTCCTCACTGATGGAAAATGGGGCAAGAGAATTTTAAGTATAAGATTTGGAAAACATTCCAAACTCAACTCACATATGTAAAGAATATTCAACCCTGTTAAAACAGGTTAGTTTGTCTACTCAGTGTGACCTTAATTAACTATGAATTCTATCTCTGACCCTTCCAATGACTCATTGAAAAAGGTTATAGAAGGTGAATACTAGTTACAGTTGTTTCTTTTAAAACAAATCTGGATTATTTGTTTTAAACAGAAATAAAGTAAAAATAGAAGATAAAGTTACATCATTAGTTAAAAGTCCAACGAAAATAAAAACAATATTTGTGCATACCTTAAGCTATATAGCCATCTTTTTATTTTTTTTTAATTCCGATTAATATAAGAGAACACATGATTAGGTTACATTCTTGCATTTGTTCGATAAAATTCAAGTTGTAGTTGAACCCTTCACCCAGGCCTGATGCTGTATACCCCTACATTGTGCCCACCAGGTGAGAGTTTACCGATCCTCCTCCCTTTCCTTCCTCCCTTCTCCTCCCTCCTCCTCCTTCCTAATTTCCTCCTCCTCCTTCCCCAATTTAATTTAATTGTGCTTTTTCTCTCATGTGGGAATATAATTATTTGTCTATTGGTTTCATATTTGTATTGGGTACATTGGGTACTTACTTTTCCATTCTTGTGATACTTTACTAAGAAAAATGTTCTCCCTCTCTATCCAGGTCAAAACAAAAGACGTATTGGCCGGATAATATTCCATGGTATACACATACCACAGTTTATAAGAGACAAAACAATAGAAATTCTAAACAAAAGTAGGAGAAAAACTCTTAATAATACTGGCCTTAGAAAAGATTTTATGAAGAAGAATCCCTTGGCAAATGCAATAACACCAAAAACGATCAAATTAAAAACCTCTGCACAGCTAAAGGTACAACTCTCAAAGCGTAAAGATAGCCTTTAGAATGGGAGAGGTTATTTGTATGCTATGAATTTGAAAAGGGCTGATAACTAGAATCTACAAAAACTCAAAATAATCAATAAGAAAAGAGGAAATAATCCTGTTTATAAGTGGGAAACAGACCTGAACAGAACCTTCTCTGAATCAGAGAAATGGATGACCATCACACACCTGAAAAAAGTCCTCTTCATCCCTATTCATCAGAGAAATGCGAATCACCGATATAACCTATCCCCAGTGGTAATAGTGCACATCACAAAGTCCCAGAGCTGACTTAGACCTTCCTCTGCTGTCATAATGCAACAGAAATTACCAATGGATCTCATCTAGCCACTATGATGGGATCCATTGGTAATTTCTGTTGCATTAGTTCATTTTATTTCCCCCTTACTCCTTCACTAAGTTTCACGTGCATTCATATATGTGTATATGCCAACATATATACACATACACTACCATTTTTCTATAATAAGGCAAACTATTCAATTTAAAATGGGAAATATCAGTGATTTTCTTTTGATCTATAAACTCTGATTGGCATCATATCTAGTGGTATGAGAAATTCCTTTTATCCTTCCAATTAAGCAAGAAAAGTATACGTCCTATATGATTACCCCTGGTTAACAATGAAATGAAATGGCAGCTCTGGATGTCACCCGTTTCTTCCTACAGCAACTGTAGAATACATAAGCAAGAGTCCCAAGACTATCCTACTAGTAGATAGTGGTACAAACAACACTGTTCAGTTAAGTAAAATGTCCTGACCACAAAAGGGAGGGCAAGCTATTCATACTTGAATCTGAATTACTACCTGCCGATTACCTTATGCTACTAAATAATTATTTTTATAGGGACTGTAACAAGTCGTTTAGTCATACACATAGAAATGAAGTGGTGGAAAATAAGATGCTTGGCCCATAGATGGGTAATATTTGCTAGGGAAAGGGCAGTAAAGGAAATTTTTGGAGTTGCTCTAAGAATCACTACTTCTTTGTAGATATCATTATTACTGGCCAATATGAATGATTTTCAAAGAGAATACTAACCAACAGTATGCAACAGAGAAAGAAAAAATAATCTCATTAACTACGTCTTCATCTAATTTTGTTTCAATATTTTCTCACTTGATAAAGATAAAATGTAAAGATATCTAATCCAGATGAATCCACTCTGTCATAGGCTGATTTCAAACATGAGTTATCCTATTCTTCATTTATAGCCTCTTCATTTTTTTATTATTTATACATTTCATTGAGGTGTGTATATGTGTGAAGAGAGAGGGGAACTGTTATGTCCTAAAATAACATTTTGTAACTATTATTTCATTTATTTTTTATGAAATCTATATAGCCTAAGCTTCAGTTGAAAGAAAATGAGTTTCATACGAGATAAACAATTTCTTCAAAGGTACTTGGCCTGTAATTATTAAATCAATTCAAGTATCCTGGCCTTTTTGTTGTATAAATTATACTTAACTAAAGCTGGATTTGGTAGACTATCTAAGCCTATAGGAAATTATGTCTTTAGAGCATTGTATTTAATATTTAAAAGTCTTGAAAACAAATTTATGTCTTTAAAAGTATATTTTTATTGAAATATTGTCTTACAAAATTATTATAATCAGAATTTTAAAATCTTAAGCACACGATTTACTCAGTTATTCTGATGTGGGTGGGTTGTGAAAACCTTCTAATTATTGTCTACCAAAGATGCTGTCATTTCTAAAACTGACCACATCTCCATATTTTGTTGTTGACAAAAAATGCTCCCCAGGTACCTCAGTTTTCTTTTTATGACCTTGCTCTAGATTGGTATCTAAGTAAAGGTCTCCCATTTTTCAATAATTTTAGTAGTTAGATGTTATTCTCATATGCAAAAAAAGTAAATTACAGCAATATGCTACTTGTCAGTTTCTTCAAATGAATTGTAATAGGTTTCTAATGAAAGTTCATAAAAAAAGTCTTTTGATATTACTCAGATATTCTTTTCATTATGCATTGTCACTAAATGATGATAAGATAATTCTTGGTCTCAACTAAAGAACTGACTTTCATTAAAAAAAAAACCATTAAACTAATTGTCAATCCAAAATTAGATTAGTAAGACTATATTCAAAACTAAAAGACTGTACAAAGATGAGAATTATAACATTGAATCCAGTTCATACTTATTTCTACACTTAGAAATAAAAGACTGAAAATATGAAAATCAAAACTCTTAAAACCAGGTTGTGTTTATTTCCATGTCCACCTAATATTATTATTTTGAAGTCTCAGAGCTAGTTAACATACTAAAGATGCTTATTAAAATTGCATATACAATTCAATGTAGCTGGTATAAAATACAATTTCAAACTAAATATATTTACATATAATTTCACTGGAGTTAGAATGTATATCTAAGGAATCTAAAACACACACATGAAATTTATAACTCTTATATTCCTTCCGGAATATATTTGTTTAAATGTTTTATAACAAAATATATGTGCATTCATATATATTAAATACATATACAATTCAATATCTGTGTGTTCTGCATGCATAGATTCAACCAACAATGGATAAAAAATCTTTAGGAGCAAAGAATTCTATGAAGTTTCAAAAAGCAGCAGTTAAATTATACTAGGAGGATGCCAAGTACTTTGGGCACTGTACTGTATAAAGTACAGTACAGTATTTCCACAGAAGGAAATTATATTTAGGTTTTAGAATACATATTTATAAGTAATCTAAGGATAATTTAAAGTATACAGGAGAATGTACACAAAACTACTAAATGATTGACATATGAAGATATTTGTATCCATAGAAGAAACAAATCCTACATAAGTACTGAAGGATAACTATATTTAGGTGTACAAATATAAAAACTATATTCACCTAAAGATAATCCATTCTAATTTTTATTTTATTTATTTCTAAGGATATTGCTCATCATTTTTTACTACACTTGATCTTAGCCAAAAGGCCGAGAAGCGATGCTCATCATTTTTTAAGAATACCATTTAGAAATCATGAAGATAGTAATATTTTCCTCATGACTAATATATATATTATATATAGAAATCACATGTGAGATCGCCAAAGCAGAGGAGAGTTTGGAGGGAACCTGTTTTTGAAATAAGGATTTTGAGTAACTTTTAGTTGCACACTTTCTCATTTTCACAAAATCTATTTCTTTGATTCTAAAATTCTGACTTACTACCAGAAGATGAAACTGCTTTATAATCAGGGCCTAGAGAGGGTTCCTAACCTAACAAGGCTCTCAGATCTTTAAGATGTGGTATTCAAAATATGTTCTCAAGTTTCAGAACGGATTTTAAGGAACACACATCTGGAGGTGACTAGGTTTTTCTGGCCAACCAAAGAAAAATGCACCACGTGAGGCTGTGTGGAAAAGTCCAGCTGGCCCTGCTGAGCAGATACTACCAGAACCCAGTGAACACCTGACTCACTCACTTGGATTGCATTGGTCTCATTAAAACCTGTGCTCTTATTTACTCATATCAGAACATTATGGCTCTTAATTTTCATTCTTCCACACGTTTCTACAGTGGTGGCATTTCTCCTCAAGAGATGCTGTAGGCTCAGAACTAGAGGCCCCTCAACATCCTCAGTAGAGAAGTTTCTAACTGGTGCTATTAATGTGAGGCATTGTTGAGACATATTTAGTGTATGAGGGCTTCACCATCAGTCATAGGTTAAGGTCATTATTGCCTGAGTGAGTTTGTTATCGGGACAGTGGGTGCTTGTGAACTTGGCTCTTTCCTGCTCCTTGCTCTTTCACTTTCTTGCCCTCCCTTCTTCCTTCAGCCATGAGATAATGTAGCACAAAGCCCCTTACCAGATGTGGGTGCCATGCTCTTGGTCTTCCCGGTCTCCTGAACCTAAGCCAATTGTTTGTGGATTATCTAGTCCCTGGTATACCGTTAACAGCAAGACAAAATACATTAAGAGAGATAATTGGTACCATGAAATGAGGCTATCGCCGTAAGAAATACCTGAAAATGTGGAAGTGGCTTTGGAACTCAGTAAAAAAGCCAGATGAATTTGGAGAAGTAGTCTAGAAAAAGCTTAAATTTCCATAGGTTTAGTATCAAGAGTGATTCCAACCAGGAATCTGAAGATAAAAAGGACAGGAAAAGTCTGAACTTCTCAGAGGTTACATAAGCAGTCATTATCAGAGTGCTGGTAGAAATATAGATAGTGAAAGGTGTTCTCGGACAAAAGTGAGGAATATCCTATTGAAAATTAAAGGTCAAAAAAAATTAAAATCAAAAGTCATCCTTCTTAAAAGGTGCAAAATTTTGGATGAATTGTGTCCACACCCTGGGATTTTATGGGAAGTGAAATTTCCAAGCAATAAAGTAAGGTATCTGGCAGAAGATATTTCTAAGCAAAATATTGGGGAAATGTGTGGCTGCCTCTAACCATAAATAGTAAGAAATAAGAAAAAAATGACTTAAAGTTGTGATTTATAATTAAAAGGAGAAAAAAATGATTTTGAAAATTTTTGCCTAGTCATGTAAAGAATGAAAAATATATTCAGGAGAGCCAATAAAAGGTGTGGCTAAGCAATTGTTTGCCAAGAAGATTATTACAGATAAAAGGGATCATACAGACACTTAGAGAATGACCCTAAAGACTTTCAGAGATTTTTGAAGCAGCTGCTTTATGAAAGGCCCAGAAATCCAGGAGGGTAAAATGATTATGTGGGATACGAGAGTAGAAACCCCCTTGGGTCACTGCCCATGTTCTCTGCTCCTGATGCTCCAGCACAACTTTTCTTGGTGCTCGAAGTGGTTTGACTCACTGCTCTGAATGGTACAAGTCATAAACCTTGGTGGCATCCACATGGTGCTAATTCTGTAGTATGCAGAATGCAAAGATGTGGGGACATGTCTTCCTCCAGTTGGATTTCAAAAAATGTCACTAACAGCCTCGGGGAACAGGCAAAAATCTACCGCAAGGTCAGAACCAACACATAAAGTCACCAAATAAGGCAATACCTAATTTAACCATGGGAGTGGGGCCACTGCCAAAACCCCAGACCTATACAGCTGTCAGTTTGCAGAGTCAGCCTGGAATAGCTGCAGGCCTGAGACTCCAACCCAGGAGAGCTGCTGGGTGAACTGAGATTAGTAAAACTCTATGGGTGGGGCTGCTGAGGGTTTTGTGTGCCCAACTTCCACCCCAGTGTGCTCAGGATATGGGACACAGAGGCAGAGATAATTATTCAGGAGATTTCAGAATTAATTTTGTTGTGAGTTGTTCTTGTTGAGAATTAGTCTTACTTGAGACCAGTTATCCCTTTCTTCTGACTATTTCTCCTGTTTTTGGAATGGAACTATCTATCCCATTATTATCCTAATAATGTATTTTGGAAACTTGTAACTTGTTTATTTAACAGATTCATAAGTGAAGAGAAATGTGTCTTCATTTTGCTTTTTTGTTGTTGTTGTTTTGTGTGTTTTTTTTTTTTAGTCTGTCACCCTGGGTAGAGTGCTTTGGTGTCATAGGTAAACCTCAAACTCTTTATATATTTATTTTATTAAATCATAGATTACGTATACATTAATACATTTATGGGGTACAATGTGCTAATTTTATATAGAATTAGGGCTCAAGAGATCCTTTTTCCTCAGCATCCTCAGTAGCAGAGACTATAGGCACCTATCACAACACCTGGATAGTTTTTCTATTTTTAGTAGAGAGGGGTCTCACTCTTGCTCACGTTGGTCTCTAACTCCTGAGTTCAGGCGATCCACCCTACTTGTCCTCCCAGGGTGCTACAAGTACAGGTGTGAACTGCGCCTGGCCAACTTTGGACTTTTTAGTATGTGCTAAAACAAGATAAGACTTCTGGGGCTGCTGGGGTGGAATAGATGTAAGTTGTCCGTAACAAGGGTGTGAGTTGCTGTATCCTTCTCTTGCCCTTCCTCTTTCTGCCATGTGATGGTACAGAATGAAGGCCCAGGTGAGACGCCAGTGCCACAATCTTGGATTTGCTAAGGCCAAATAAACTTATATTGATTATGAGTTACTCGGTCTTAACTATTCTATAAAAGCAACAAAAAACAGGCTAAGATTATGCACTATGATTTGTACTGAATTCTTTTAAAAATAAAATTGTGCTTAAGGATCATAGTTTCCTAATTCTATAAGATACATATGAGAGATTCTAATAGCATATTGACAAGCCAAGAAAAATCATAATTACTCTCATCAAACTATGAAGAAAACCACCAGCAGCACACTCCTTTTGAGGCCATTAAAACTCAAATAATGAGAATTCCTAGGCAGATATAAAAAGACAGTGTATTAATATCACAGATAAAAACAAAAAGCAATTATAAAAACAATTTCTACATTAAAAAATTCAAGAGAAGTAAAAATGAGAATAGGCACCCGTGGCAATAAAATTAAAGATGCTGAAATTTACTTGCAGGAATGATAACATAGAGCAATCACAAGGATATTAAAACCGCATTTGAAAAGAAAGTGATAGAGGTAATAAATGTAGGATTCTACTCTGATATACAAGTATTGAAAATGAAATTTTCAAAAGAATAAAAGAAACACATGAGAAAAAATAAAGAAGAAATAAACCTACAGTAAATGAAAGACACAAATACCCATTTTATAAAGGTTCAAAAAGTATCACACAATAGTAGCAAACTTTTAAAAAGGCGTATGTAGAAATATCCTAGATTTTATTTTTGAATTAGTAGTTCCACATTGCTTTCCAATCTAACCTTTGTTAAGCCATGGGAAAGCACTGTCGTGAATCGGTATTAATTCATTTTGGCTTCATAACAATGTTGCAAAAGTAAATTTGTTTATGTTTACTAGTTTTTAAATGATTTCATCTTGTTTATTAAATCTAAAATCCATACTATAGGATTTAAAAAAAAACACAGGAAAAAAATCCCTAAAATTACTTCCTTTTAGCAGTGTATTTCTCATTATCTGCTTTCTTGGTCTCAAAGATATTCATTAAAATACATGCCTTTTATGGAAAACATATGTGTGTATTTAAAATGTAATCATGTTTTCTAAAAAGATGCTAATTACTCATAAAGTAGAATGTAACTAATATCATAGGATATAATGAAAAGGAATACTTTTTCACATTTCTAAATTTTCTTACATGATTATAAATATTTATACAAAAGTTTTAAATTAAATTATAAATGTGTAATCTCAATTTTTAACTACTACTAATAATTGAAATTATGTTATTTGTACTTAATATAATATAATAATATACTTAACATAATAATGTACTTAATATAATATAATTGAAATTATATTATTTGTATATACGGAAATCATGAGGTTAATATTTTCACTCAATTTATGTGTCATGGAAAACAATCTGGCATTGTTAAAGCACTATATTGTGAATGTATAAAAATATCAACTTTTCTAAAGCTCAGAACTTAAACATAAACAGAAAAATTATTTAATACTAAGTGGGAAATTTATAATACCTAATGGATAATCTTTCATTTAGTAGAAGATCTAACACATCAAACTATTCTATCTTTTTGTTTAAAAATAAGGAAGAATAGCCAGGGATAGTCGTTAGCTTGTAGTCCCAGCAATTAGGGAGTCTGTTGAGGCTAGAGAATCGCTGAGCCTAAGACTCTGAAGTTGCTATGAGCTATGATGATGCCAGGGCACTCTACCCCGGGGGAAAAAGTGAGATGCCGGTTCAATAAAATAAAATAAAAAATAAAAATAAGGAAGATAATTAGATAGAATAATTTATATAAACCCCAGTACACTAAAATTGAACAGAAAGGAAAAAAATCAAAATACTGAAAGGCCAATGTTATATTAATTGATGTGGTTCAAAAAACAATGACAACAAACATTATTTGAATTCATGTTTTTTTTTGAAAAAATCTTTGGGCCTGTATAGGATTAAAAAGCCTGATGCATGTATTTATATTACAGACAAAAACAGCTTTCTAAAATTAAACCAGACTGTGCAAACTGGAAAGTTTTTAATCGTGAGATAGTCTCAGGTTCAAGATCAGCTCAAACTTCTTACCTCTTTTAGTTAGCAACATAATCCTTCTGTCGACCCCAGATGAGTGCTTCTTCCATAACTCCAGATCTTAATTCATTTCCAAGAATAGACTAAGAACTTTCCCTTTGTGTTTGGCCTATACTTAACCTTCCTACAAATACTCCTTTTTCCCTTCTTTTTTGGCTGTATTTTTATTTACTATCAAAATATTCATTCTAGCATCATTTTCTTTTGAAAAATTATCCAACTAATCTCAAATGAATACATTTATTTGCCCACTTAAACTCTTGTGTGTCTCAAATATAGAAATTTTACATCATTGTAGCTGTTTAACTTAAAATATTTTCTGCAAGACTACTAACAGGTGGCATCATAGTAATGTTTATTCATTTTTGTATGTCTAGCATATAAAATAAAACCTGGACCACCAGGAAACATTGAAAATATTTATTCAATACATGAATATAACTGAAGTTTTACAAACCTTCATTTCTAGATTTATTTTAATATTTATTTTCTTTTTCAGAGGAAGAATATATTTAGAAACAATTCATTCCATCTTCCATCTTAATAATACTTCATAATTAATGGAAATGAGAAAATTTAGAGAAGGTGGATCAGGTGGCCCAGCAGCAGTCTCCTGCTGAAGGGAAGTTGAACCATTGTTAGCAGTCTGCATGAAAATGTGCAGCAAAGGAATTCCAAAGTGAGGGGATAAAGGAGACCTCTCAGGCAGCCTTGTGATGTGCATTCAAGGAATGGATATGTAATTTTTATTATGTCTGTGTTTATTCCTGGATATTGGTGCAATTCTTATTTCAGGACAATGGTGTTCTGTTTGTTTTAGTTTTTTAGTTAATATTGGACAATGTTTCTCAATAGTTTTCATTATCCAACCCACCAACAAAGAGATTTTCTACAATTTATTTCCTAATCTCTTGCCCCTCTTAAAATTTAGCAACATAAATGTAAATACATGGGATAATTTTCATCTGTTGTTGCCCATGTAATCTAGTTTTGACATCTGGGGATAATTTCACTCTTGTGGAGAATGCATGATTTGAGGGGACAGCTGTCCGGGTTGTATTGAGAGATAACATTGAAATCATGAAGAGCGGGTATCAATTATATAAGTAAAAAATTGGCAAATCTCTATTATCATTTTAATAATTTTAAATCATCTTCATGTTTTGAAAATGTTTCATGTTTTCCTAGAAATAAGAATTTTAACTCAAAAAAAATACTACTATTTTCCTAAAATACTCTGCTTTTGAATTTCCTTTCAGAAATTTATTAGCTTTTTAATTTGGGAATTATTTCTCTACTCTCAGAAACTCAGTTTATTCAGAGTCAAACCAGGAAAAATAATAAAATGCTTACAGAATGGTTATTAAATTATCAAATCATGTTATCTATAAATAACATAGTGAGCATGTGGTAGGTTTTCAAAAGTTATCACACCAAGCTGGAACTGAGATCATCTTGAAAAAAGATCTGGGGATAAGAATAAGAATGAGCATGTACCAAGCAATTATTATGGTCTATGGACGGTTATTAGTACCAGACCTATGTCACCACGATGAACGATGGTAGAACCTTAAAACTTGGATCCGAGAGTTCAGTAAGAAAACTGAAAAGCAAATCTTGAGAAAATCCACCTAGCAAAAAGCTACTTCTCACTATTAGATTTAAATTCCCTAAGGCATTGACAAAATGCATGTCCATAGAAACTGGTCTGAAAAGCAATAGCCATAATGGGCAAGCTGTCACGAGTGACTGCCATAAGCCTACCTGCCAGAAAAAGAGATTTTTGAACAAGGCATGATGTGATTTCCAGTATGTTTCCATCTGCAACATGACAGGAACTACTAATTTGAAAACAGTGTGCATTGATATGCTCCATTTTTTAGAGTACAATTTTTTTAATCAAGATTAATCTCCTAGTGGGATTATATAGATGAAATTCATGCTTAAGACCATGTGTTCATGTGTTCTTAGAGTCCGCTCTGTCCTCCTTGTCAAATTTAAATTCCTTTACTCTTTAAAAATGAATGGCTATTCAGCTGTCCATTGGTCTATACACCTATTTATTAGCTCCATATTAGTCATATATGTATTGATTTTATGATTTCGGAATAGCAGAAAAGTTTTATCAAATGCTACTTTACATTTTGACATTGAATTGTAAAAACAAATTTGGTAAAGCAAATAGGTTTTCTTTTCAGTATAAAATGTGAATGTATAAATATTCGATAAATATTCAACACAAATCTATGTTTCCATCATTTGTTTAGGTCAGAATAATTTACTTTATTATATTGCTTAATTTATTTTTGCTGTTATAGTTGCAAATCAATGAGAGACATCTATGCTTCAATTTCTCTCACATTCTTTTAAATTTTACTCTTCTAACTTCTTCTAAGGTTTCTAAGAGTTTTTTCTTACATATAATACATTCTGGCTTGCATGCACTCCATTGAATTTCTGTTCCAGTTAATATTTAAATAGGCTCCCCTTTTACTTTAACATTCTCATAAAGTGGAAATTCAGATATAATTGTTCAGTATATTCTTAGCTTTGACTGGTTAACATCCTTGTTACATCAGTATAAAATATTTTGAATATTACTAATGGTTTATTACTTAATATCATTTTCAATGCTATTTTAATATTACACTACATTTTTTTCTACTTGCCTTTTCAGTTAAACAAGAAATTTTATCTTTATTAAAATTATTTAACCAAAATATCTTTGTCTTTGTTTACAAAATATATTATTTGAAGAAGATTTCTGCTTTTAGATATTCTACTTTCTTCTTTTCTATAATTTTTTGTATTTCTTCTTTTGTTTTTTATAATTTTTCTCTAATGACTTAAAAGGAATAAATCTTATTTCCTTTTTGTATTTATTAAGTAAATACATGATTATATAATATAAACTAAATAACTGTAGAATGATATGAGTATTTTATATCACTATATGTTTATAGCAATTACACAATTTTAAGTCAATGAATTTGTTTTACATTTAAATAAAATGACACAAAAAATGTCTCAGACATTCTTTTAAGAACAAAAATCTAGGCCAGGCACTGTGGCTGACACCTATTATCCTAGAATTCTGGGAGGCCTAAGCAGATGGATTGCCTGAACTCAGGAGTTGAAGACCAGCCTGAGCAAGAGTGAGACCTCATTTCTAAAAATAGGTGGGCATTGTTTGTGGCACCTGTAGTCCCAGTTACTTGGGAGGCTGAGGCAAGAGGATTGCTTGAGCCCAAGAGTTTGAGGTTGCTGTGAGCTACAATGCCATGGCACTTTACCAAGGGTGACAGAATGAGACTATGTCTCTAAGAAAAAAAAAAAGAGCAAACTCTATTTATCCAACATAGACCCTACATCTGTTCCAAAGGAGAAAGTGAAGGAAATGTCAAACTATACATAAAGTGAATCATTAAGGAACCACTTACTGTGGAATCACCTTAGGATCTGGCCCATCAGTCTGGTGCTTGGTCAGCAGACAGATGATTTTCAGGTTTCTAAGCTGATTTATGGTCTTTATTCATGATGAATCCAGATTAACCGCTTAAATCCCTTTTAATATATCATCAATATTACCTTTGGGAGTAATAATGGCCTTTAAATATACTTTACCATAAGTAGTGTTTGTAATTAGAGATATTTATTTTTTTTTATCAAATCAGAAATTGGCATTGATGATAGGAAAATATATACTCTATCCAAATGTTTTCTAAATAAAAATACAGATTATTTGGGGAAAAAATTGTGGGTAGTTTAAATAAAACCATTTAAATTCTTGATTTAACTTAACACATGTGTTTTTCTTAATTGAATGTAAATTAGAAGAAAACTAGGACTCTGGGGGTATTGTCCACAGCATTGAGAAGGGACACAGGTACATTTTAGGCTTTCGGTGAAAATATACAGTAAATGAATATGCAGAGAATAAAGAGTAGAATCAACTATGAGTCAATGAAGTGACGGAATGTAGTTGGAGAGAGAAAAGTAAGTGGAAGATGGGAGGGAAAAAGAGAGGGATCCAAGAATAAAGGTAGGAGGGACTGAAGGAAGGAAAGAAAAAAGAAAACAAAGAAGAAAGGAAATAACATGAAATTTATTTTGTCTTATTTGAAATCTATTATTTTTCATATACATTCCTAAACACCAAGGTAAATTCTTTTTCCCAGTTGGAACAAAAAGGATTCTTATGTCGATTTAAAATTGAACATCTCTTTCAGTTCCTCAGTCAGTAACCTGAATGTAATTTGAATAAAAACTAGGATGATTTCCAAGGAGGAATTGAGTTTTTAAAATTCAGGTCTCTCAAATGGGAATAGGAGAGCAGTTCTCTGTGCAACGCATGCCTGCTGTTTTCATTAAACAGTAGCTGTGCTTTCTTTGAACCTTTGCCCCATAAAAATAGAAAAAGAAAAGATCAAATGTATTCGAGTCAAACAGTTGGAGTTCTTGGTATAGCTGTTGTATTTTTACCAAAATGTCAAGTACTTAAATGCAGATGGTTTATGTGTTGCCTGCTATTTTCAAAGCAACATTCCTTGGATTGAGACAGATATTGATGAAATGGATGCACATCAACACCTCCTCAGGAGCTGGGAGTTCTCCCTTGTGGGAGAAGTATAAAGGTAGTGAAAGCACCTGCTCTGAGCCAGAGAGGCAGCTGCTCAGAAGTGGGACTCTGTCTGCTTCTTCAGCTGTGTCATCCAAATGACTTACTAATCAGCAGCCGAGCTGACAAATCATGTTAGTTCTCAACTTATAATAAAAGTAGACAATTCAACAAGTATCAAGTATTCAACATATCTATGGTTAAGGTATTCCTGAGTGTTCATTTATTTGTAGTGAAATTTCTAAAACTTCTCTACATCACATACTTACTGTTCATCTTTTCAATTAAGTTACATATTTTGATTAATTTTTATAAGCTACAAAATAATAAGACAGCTTGAAAGAGCTGATTACAAAATAGTAAGTTATGTTTCCATAGTCTTTATTTTTCAAAAAAATTGTTGTGCGCGGCACCTGTGGCTCAGCGAGTAGGGCGCCGGCCCCATATGCCGAAGGTGGCGGGTTCAAACCCAGCCTCGGCTGAACTGCAAAAACAGAAAAATAGCTGGGCGTTGTGACGGGCTCCTGTAGTCCCAGCTAGTCGGGAGGCTGGGGCAAGAGAATCGCCCAAGCCCAGGAGCTGGAGGTTGCTGTGAGCTGTGTGATGCCATGGCACTCTACTGAGGGCGATAAAGTGAGACTCTGTCTCTACAAAAAAAAAAAAAAAAAAGTTATATTTAATCACAAATTATTAACAAGATTTAGTTATTGCTATTAAAATTATGGAAGCATACTTTAATCTAGAGAACTGGCTAAACTATGTGAATTCAAATTTTTGTCAAAAGTAAAGAAGTAATTTTCTAATTGATCTTCAGAGGCACAAAGTAGATAAGAGGAAAGACTTTGAAATTTCATTCACATCCTAACTCCAACGATCAATTGCTTTGTTACTCGAGATATTTTATTTAATTATCTTTGAGTATAAACTTATTTTTATCCAAAAGAAAAATGATAACTGTATTTGGATCTCAAGTTTATTGTAAGTTAAGAACATACATGCTTATAACAGGGATACAGGACATTTGGCGTCCCAGCCAGCTCAGCGGAGCTGAGTTGTGGAATCTGCCCGCTCCACCTGGGCGGTGTGGGTGCAGCGGCTGCGGGCTGAGGAACCAGCGGGCTGGACGACAGGCAAGCGTGGGGGCCTCTGACCCCCACCAGAGGCTCCAATAGCCAAAAGGGCTGGACAAATGCCGAGGAGACACCTGTGCCTTGGTATCTCCTTCACTTTACACTCAGGACAAAATTCGGAACCCCATTTCCTATGCCTAGGTCAATATCATGTGAATTTCCTAAGCCTCAATTTTCATTAATACATTCATTCACCTTGCCCCTGGCCCCTTGCTTCCCTTGCCCAGGGGGAAGGGACTGTGTTCATTCATTGATACATTTATTCACCTTGCCCAGGGGGAAGGGACTGTGTTCATTCATTTCCTGGCCAATGAACCCATGGACCCATATATACCCCTAGACTAGGAGCCTGAATGGAGAGACGGGGAGAGACCGGGAAAGAAACAGAGACAGCTTTTCTCTCCCGACTTGAGTTCTCTCTCTCTACCGGGAGGTTTGGTGTTTTCTGTATTCTTTTCTGTAAATAAATTCTGTCTTACCACTGAACTGGGGTCCGCGTATTTATTCTTCAAATCACCCAGACCAAGAACCTGAAATTCCAGTATCCACAGCACCTGTGAGATGGTAATATATACACCTAGCCTTATTATTTATGAATTCTGAGGCGCGTTTGCAAAAGGATGAAATAGTTGGGTCATTTGAGTAAACATTCCCAGCCTCTTGTCTTACATAAGCTCTAATATGATAAAAAATAAGTGCCCTGCTAGCTAAGTCCATAGAGCAGGCAATATGGTAAAAATACATCCTTTTTACAGTCTAATTAGTACCACGTGTTTTGCCTCTGTGTGCTTTTTGTTGGTGTTTTGTTTTTTAAAGTGACCCCAAGCATAGTATTGAAGTGTTCCCAGGTAGAAGATAGGTGTAATGTGCCTTACAGAAAAAAAAAATATTGTACTTATGTTAGATGATCTTTAATAAAACATGAGTTATGTGGACTAAAATAAAATCTCAAGGCTCCCTGCTCAGCAACTCACTGACTGGACTTTCTCTTCATCAACAGATATTTTACAGTCAAAAGAGGAAAAATAATATTGGGAAATAGAGGAAAAAGAGGAGCCCTAAAACTTGGTTGCTAACCCTGAAGATGGAGATCAGACAATCTCATCATGTACCTCCCCTTCTTAGAGAAGTTCTTAGCACTCACAGACAGCCTAGGTTTTGTAAGACCTGCCAGCAGGTCCCAAAATACATCACAAACAACTCAAGTCTGTCCAGTACTTTGTCTCTAATTAACAGATCTTTTACCATAAGCATATCTTTTCACTGACTCCAGGTCTTTTACACAGAGCCTGATCCTTTTAGCCAACAGTCAGCTAAAGAATCTTTAAACCCAATGTGTAACCTATAAGCTCCTGCTTTTTCGATGTCCCAACTTTTTGGGCCAAACCAATGTGTGTTTTCCAATATTGACTTATGATCTCACCTATAATCTTTATCTCCCTAAAATGCTTAAAACCAAACTGTGACCCCACCACCTCGGAACACTTGTTCAAGGTTTCTTGAGTGTGGCTCTAGGTCATGGTACTCAAATTTGGAATAGAATAAACCTCCTTAAATTATTTTACAGAGTATGGCTTCTTTCCAACAACGGTGATAAGGTTGTTAGCCATGGATTCAATGAGTATGAATAAACAAGTTTTCTTTCTTTTTTCTTTTTTTTTTTATAGTATAGTTGAGGTGTCACTCTCTCTCAAGCTGGTCGTGAACTCCTGAGCCACATTTATGCTCTTAATCAAAGGGAAAGCAACAGAACAGCAGAGGAAATGTATGTAAGTTTCCTCAAACGGTCACATAATTGACTTATAAATATGAATGGACGGCATGAATACAAAACCTTTAACAAAACAACACACAAAAATCAACAAATAAATCAACAGATTCTAGAGGAAACAGCAATAAATCAAGAAGCTAAAGGAAATTTTAAAAAGTGATTGAGATTATGGTGAGGATATTATTATGGTGAGAAAGATAATAATGATGAAGATGATGAAGCATATAAAAAGAGATATCTTAACATACATTTTACCATCACAAGAGGAAATATAATGTTGAGAAATTCTAACAATCAGAGAGTGAGTTCTTGAAAATGAACATTTCAAATAAGATTGCAAAAATAAACATATACAAGGGCTGTATACTAAAGTCAATCAGTCTCTAATCAATTATAGAAGTAAAAGAGAAGATATGGAATGTATGAAATAAAAGTTAACTCACACGAAGATACTGACCGTTGTATCCTGAATGTAGATATACGATTCCTATAATAGATGTGGTAGAAAGATTAAAATATAAGGGAAATATAATTAAACAGGTAATAGACACTTAGGGCCTTTTATATAAGAATACTACAAAGGATTCCAATGACAGTAGCGAAAGAGGCAGATATTTACAAATAAATAAGAATCAGATTGACATATTTTTTCCTTTGGCAACATTGGATTTTAATTGCAAAGTTTTAGTAGGGAATTAGTTTCAGAGTGAAATTCTATACCCAAGGACAACAATGAAGTGCAAGATTAAATAGATTTGTAAAATGTGGAGCGTGATACAGGACAAGTGGCATCCCAGCCAGCTGGGTGGAGCTGAGGTGTGGACCGCTGGCCTCCACCTTGGTGGTGTTGGTGCAGGGGCAGCGAGCAGTGGGCTGGAGGGTAAGCAGGGGTGTCCTGCAGGAGACCCCAGTAGCTAGAGGGGCCAGACAACTGCTGGGGAGACATCAGCACCTCAGGTTTCCCTCCCCTTGCACTTAGGGCTGAACAGGGAACTCCCTATTTCCTGGACCTGGTCAATTTCACGTAAGTCTCCTAGGCCTAGGATGAAAGGGATTGTAGCCATTCATTTGATACCCAGACATGTCTGAGACACGCTATCCCAGATACTCTAGTGGAGACATGCTATCCCAGATACTCTAAATGTAACTACTGAGCATGCTAAATGTAACTACAGAGGGCCCCTTGCCACAAAGAGCCTGGGGTCAGTGAGAAAAAACAGAGAGAGAGAGAGAGAAAGAGAGCTTTTCTCTCTCTCGTGACTTGGGTTTTTTCTCCTTGGAATTTTGTAGTCTTTTCTGTCTTACCACTTACCTATGGTCCACGGATTTATTCTTCAAATCACCAAAACCAAGAACCTATTGGAAATGAAATGCCGGTATCAATAGTACTGAATTACTTATGTCTCTCTAAAAAAACAAAACAATAAATCAGCAGAAAATAATGGAATTAATTTAAAAAAATACAATTGAGGGGCAGCAACTGTGGCTCAAAGGAGTAGGGCGCTGGCCCCATACTCTACCAACAACTGCAAAAAAAAAAAAAAAATACAGTTGAGGCCTCTTTGCCCTATTATTCAGACAATGGAGGCCCCTTCACTGTCTATGGCAAGTGGATCTTGCTTTGTGAAGCTTCTTAAACTGTAAACGTATTTTCTCTTCTGCCATAAACTTTTTTTCATGCTTGCCTTTTTAAAAAAATGCTATTGAAAAAGGAATCCTAAGATGAATATTGGGCCATATGTTTAGAAATAATTTTGTTCAAATATTAACAGAAATCCAGTGAACTCAGAGAACATTATCTTCAAGGAAAAATTAATTCATGCTTCCACAAAAAAAAAGGCAGAAGAAATTGAATTTTTACCTTATGAAAGGAGTGAAAGGCATGTATTTCTTATGTGAACTGTAACTTGTCAAATGAAATACATAGAGGAAAAAAAATCTCAAAAATGCAAAAAAGATATTATCCATATAGGAAATTTTACCTATATTATTAAATATATAGATAGCCAACTGAATAAATAAAAACATAAAATATGACAAAAGGAAGAAAGATGAACATTAGTACCTTTCATAAATGGAGGGTCAATATTTTGTGGTTATTCGATACAATACGACTTCATTTACCATTACATTAAATTAATAATGCTAAACACTAAGGAACTCATTTGTAATGGGCTGAATTATATCTTCCCAAAATTCATGTTAATGTCCTGACTCCAAGAACTTTAGATGTGTCCATATTTGTATGTGGACGCATGTATTTGTAGTCTTTAAGTAGGTAATTAATTAAAATGAGGTCATTAGGGTGGGGTCTCTGCAATATGACTGTGGTCCTTACGAGAAGGTAAATCAGAGATAAAAAGGTCACAGAGAAAAGAAGGCCATCTACAAACCAGAGACAGTCATAAGCAAATCCTTCTCTCACAGCTCTCAAAAGTAGGAACGCAAGAACGCTGCTGACCCGGTGACTTTCACCTTCTAGTCTCCAGAACCGTGAGAAAGTAAACAGTGCTGTTGAAGTTGTCCAGTTAAGTGATAGTTAGTTACAGTAGATCTTGAAGACTTCTTCTAGGGAAGAGCACAATTGGATCAGTTTGATTACTTCTTTTTTTTTTTTTTTTTGAGACAGAGTCTTACTATGTCACCCTTGTTAGAGCGCTGTGGTATCTCAGTTCACAGCAACCTTGAACTCTTGTGCTTAAGTGATTCTCTGCCTTGGCCTCCCAAGTAGCTGGGACTACAGGCGCCTGACATGACACCTTAGCTATTTTTTGTTGCAGTTGTCATTGTTGTTTACCTGGCCCAGGCTGGATTCGAACCCGCCAGACTCCATGCATGGGGCCAGCACTGTAACCACTGCGCTATGGTTGCCAAGCCCTGTGATTTCTTCTTATAGCAGGATTCACACTAGGACAGGAGAATTTCACTATGGTTAAAATCTATCTCTATATCTGTCTCTGAGTTTACCTCCATCTTTAGCTCTAATTCTATCTCACACAGTTGGTAAAAATCAGTAAGCTTTTGTGGTAGGAAAGAATGCACTAGGCTTGAAGAAATCAATTTATTTACTTTTCCCCTCATGGGCACTATCTGCTTCACTTCAAGACATATGACAGATATATCTCCATTGCATTGAAAACGGTTTTTATCTGAGTTTCTAGATAAAAATTCTAGAATCTTAGAATTTCTAGATTCTATCCTAAAGATGTATTCTATCTAATGCATATATAAGGCTAAACAGTAAGGGACTTTTAGCATCTTTTTAGGTCCACTTCTCAGAGTTTTCTTCATTTGACAAATATCATTTGAGATTCTTTTCAGAATCTGTCATCAGAAGCCCCTATGATAAATGCTGCTGAAAAAATAAATTGAAATCAGATCTATTTGGGATATATAAGGCAGTTAAGTGAAAGTATATTGATTTATTGATTAGAAAAATGTTACCTTAAATGACTATTTTCCAACTACTGAAATTTCCTTTTAGTCAATGAAATTTTTATGAAATTTGCATATATTTTAATAGCAAAACAATCTAGTTTCCTTCCTAAGTATGATTCACTTTTAACATGTGACCTTCACAAAAATAAATATTGTCCTGAGTATGTGATCTTTAAAACTTTTCCTTATAGAAGATTTCAAGAGAATCATAATAATGATTTTGATTGACAAATAATTTGAGTCTATCAATATAGCTAACTTTTGTTTTTACACTTACCTTGTATTTTATATTATTCTGATCTTTTCTAAAATAAAAGGTTCAAATGGTACTAAAAATATTACTTGGGGAAAAAAGTTACCAGCATTTAGGCTTACGCCTGTAATCCCAGCACTGGGGGAGGTGGAGGCAGGAGGATTGCTTGAGCTCAGGAGTTCGAGGCTTGTTGGTGAAAGAGTGAGACCCCGACTCATGAAAAAAGTGGAAAACCCAGGCGGAGGCAGCAGGAATCGCACAGTCGGTGTCTGAGGTTGCAGTGAGCTTTAACCCCATTGCACTCCGCTCAGTGCATAGGGTAGAATGCTGTCTTGATGAAAAAAAAAAAAAAAGCATTTATATACTTGAAAAATAATATCAAATGAGACAAATATCAAAATAATCAACATAATATCAAATGGTTCATTTATTTATAGGATGCTAAGCCAAGGAATTTTAATCGATAGAATAAATGATGATTGTTTTGGAAAAACATAATCTCAAATCTGTGACTGGCAATTGTGACAATAATATATTCTTTTTATAAAAGGATAAAGAAAACACAAATAGTGTAACTGAAAGTGCCAAGAGTTGTTAGCATGTTTTTTTTCTCATTATAGTTAGCAATTTTATTGAAATATAGAGTATTTTTTATCTTCTTAACCTACATTTTTTAAATTCTAATTTGTATTTATTTATTTATTTAACTTTTGCTTTTTTTTTTTTTTTTTTGGCTGGGACCAGGTTTGAACTTGCAACCTCCAACTCCTAGGCTTAGGTGATTCTCTTGCCTCAGCCTCCCTAGTAGCTGGGACTACAGGCGCCTGCCACAATGCCTGGCTATTTTTCTATTTTGAAGTTCTGCTGAGGCCGGGTTTGAACCAACCACCTTTGGTATATGGAGCCAGTGCCCTTCTCAATGAGCCACAGGTGCCACCTCTTAACCTACATCTTAATAATTAAAGTAAAATACAAATAATATTTATATTCATATATTTAAATTTGATTTGTTTACCTGTATGTAAAGCCTTGCCAGTTATAATCTGACCAAATCCAAAGACTCTTTCTACTGACAATCATACTATTTCTGTTTATATAAAGCCCACGAAAGCTTCCATGTCCACATCATCATTTCTGTTTATCACCCCCAAAGTCTGTGTTACAGAGCAGGGAGTATTTTGGATAGACCTGATATGTGAATTGCAAAAGGGAAAAAAGTAGAGGATAGGTGTGTGACCATGAGGATTGTCACTATGCAGTACATACAGAAAAGATGAGCCAAAAATTCATGAGAAAGTTAGAGGATGGCTTGGAAAATTAAAAGAAAAATGTAACAAGGTAAAAAAAAATGATGAAAAGCAGGAGAGATGAATCGGGCAGACATATAAATTCAAATTAGTCTTCTGTACTGCCTCGTACTGTTTCCATCTTTTTTTTTTACCATTTTTCTATTAGATTCTCCAGCTACTTTTCCAGATTATCCTCCACCCTTCTTCCTACTACACAGAGAATAAGGGGGAAGTAGTTCCTCAACTTCCTGACAATAAATCATTATGCTTATACACACACCACAATCCTTCTGTGTGTGAGAGTGTGTGGTGTGTGTATGTGTGTGGTATTTCTGTTCTAAATTCCCACTAAGTTTGGCAGCAATTGATTGGATTATGCAACAAATTATTCCCTTTGGATTTTGCATCATTTTTTCAGGCTTAATTCTTTTCTATAACATTCTCTCCACAGCTAAAGTTCACAAAAATATTTTTGCACTTAGGAGACTTCTAAAAGCACTTCATTATGTACGCATCTTTGGCAGTTTTGAGAGCTATAAAAGAAGACCATAGGCTGGGTAGATTAAACAGCAGGAATTTATTCCTCACAATTCTCCAGTCTGAGAACCCCAAGATCAAGATGCCAGCTGACTCTGTCTCTGGTGAGAACTTCTTCATGGTTCAACATTGGCCCCATTTTTGCTCTGGCCTCACAGCATGTTTTCTTATAAGATCACTAATCCCTTTCCTGAGGGCTCCACTCTCATGACCTAGTTACTTTCCAAAGATGTCAACTCCAAATAACAGAATACTGGGGATTAAAACTTCCATATATGAATTTTAAGGTGATACAAATATTGTCCATATTGTGTGCCTGTGTGTGTATAAAAAGATACATTCAATTTATGGCAAATAGAATTTAAGCTTTTTAAGCATGTGTCAGGATAAGAACTAAAAAAAGGCCTATTTTAATAAACTAATAAATATTACCTACTTACAATTTTGCTGTTTGAGTTAAATTTTAAATGTAGGATCATAAGCACTAAATCAGGATTTAGGCAGTAGAAATAAATCTTTAAACAAATCAATTATTTTTTTGCGACTATTTTAAATGGAAAGGTTTTTGTCTTAGAAGAAACTCCAAGTGTAAACAGGGAGTTTCTTATTATTTTCTAAGGGTGGCTCGTATTACTTTAGAGCCCTTATTCTCCATTTTCCACTGAGGACTGTCGTGGTGTGTACATTCCCCATTTCCATCCTGAAAGATGAACACTGCTAAAAGAAGTTTGGAATGAAGTCAATATGAGTGAGGTGGCGGGAAGTGAATATCCATGGATTAGATTCTAATGTCACTGGAGCTAATGGTAGTGGTTCTCTCCATTACATCACATAACCTGCTGCATCACTAAATCAACATGTGAGTAAGAAAAAGCTATCCAATCTTTTATAAGCCTCTCATTTCAGCACCCTTGGAAGCCAATTTTTATATTCATTTTCCCAGTACAGTAAATCAAATTGAAAAATTTATCCCTGACAAACTTATTTGACATTAAATATGCTCTTGGAACCACATTTAAAAATTTCACATTTGTAAATTAGTATTGCTGGGACTCTTTTCAAAATGCTAACATAGTCACATGTAATTTTTGTATTTCGTCTAATGCTAATTTTGTATTTCTGTCTCCAAGCTAATGCTGTTGAGTTTATGTAACGCGAGTAAAATTGCATTGTTTTATAGAAAAATATTATTCTGTAAATAAGCAGCCCTTCAATTGAAACAGCAATGCCAATCACTGTGGGGTCTGTTTATATACCTATGAGATACATATATATATAGATATACATAGATATATACATCATATATCTGATTTTGAAAGCTTTAGATCTTAGAAAATATGTATATATTTTGAATGCACACACACTTGAATTATTGGTTATAATACAGAATAATATGCTATCAAATTTACTTAGTTTATAGATATATATGCATATATATATTTGTACATGTAAAGAAAAAACTAAGTGAGTTGATATATGTAGAATTTTTTTCTTGTTGTTAATTTACAATAAAAATCCTCATGTCTGTCAGGGCACAGTGGCTCATACCTGCAATCCTAGCACTCTGGAGGCTGAGGAGGGAGGATCCCTTGAGCTCAGCAGTTTGAAGGAGGGAGGGAACGTGGGGGAGAGAGAAGGAAGGAAGGGAAGGAGGGAGGAAGGAAGGATGGGGATTTAAAGGATGGAAAAGAAGGAAAGGGAAGAGGCGAGGAGGGGAGGGAATGGAAGGGAAGGGAAGGGAAGGGGAGGGGAGGGGAGGGAAGGGGAGGGAAAAAAAGAGGAAGGAAAGGGAGTCCTCATGACCATTAATACCATGCAGATTTTTGTTTTGCTTTGTTTTATTTTGTTGTGTTTAGCCAGTCAACAACTATTTACTTCAAGTGCAATTGTGATAATCTAGGACAGTCCATTCTCAAGAGAATAACTAATATGTATGTGCATAAAAAATTCTATGTAGTGTATAATATAAAACTGATTAGACACTTATGATTTTCCAGGCATGTGGGCAACCTTAGTACTTTAATTTTCACAAAGACCTTATATAGGTGAGGCAATAAAAACCTAAAAAAAAATCTCTTTGATGACAAAGACAACTCATAACTACAATCCTCACTTATATATAAATATTTCAAAATATTAAGTTATTTATTCAAATGAGGTTTAATACTCAAGAAAAATTGTAATGGTCTATTTTTTTTAGTGCACAGACAGGTTTTATTAGCTGACAGAAAATTAAAACCCCAGTGTAATTTATTACTAACCACATTTGGGGGGGGCTGTTGTGTAGTATGATCAAGCCCTAAATTCCCATTACTGGGATTAGAAAGACTTACTATATACCCTGTTAGATCCCTGAGAGATATATTAAGAAGTTACAAAATTAATCTTAAGTATTTATGTGTTTAATGTTCACTTAAATTATTTGTTAAAAGTGCAGATCCCTTGGTCTCACTTCTAGAAATATCAATATAGTAGTTCTGACGGTCCTATCTCTAAATTAGCATTTAAGAATCCACAGGAGAATTGATCAATGTGATTCATGAATCATACTTTAAAAGTGTTATGAAGTAAAAGCATCCTTTTTTTATTAAATTGTAGCTGTGTATGATAATGCATTTATGAAAATAAATGCATTCATTTATTCATTTGTTTGTTTCCAAACTGGAAATCAGTTTGGAAGTTGACTCTTATTCTTCTCTGTGTATCTTGAACTGCTGGACAGATGTGAATAGAGACACCCAGAACTTTGGTGGGTCACAGATTTCAGCTGCCTGCCTTGCCTACTTATCTCTGGCCCACATTCTGGTTCACTTATGTCTTCTAAGAAATAGAAGAAAACAGTAAGTTTTTTTTTTTAATTTTACTATTTAAAAATTATTTCTGATCCAACTAGAATATATTATGCTGAAAGATACAAGGAAGAGATTGTGCTTTTTTTCCGCAAAATAACTATCCAGCTGCTTCATTACCGTTTATCATTGGCCATATTAGAATGGTTACTAATTCCTAAATGAATTTTAGCCTTATTTCAGCTAGATAATCCAAAATTTTATTTTTTAAGTATATTGATTAAATTATTTTGCAATCACATCTTCACAATATTATCTCAAAAAAGAAAAAAATCTGGTTTATATATTTTTCAAATATTTTATATGCTTTTGTAACATTTCAGCATTTTTCTTTTTTATAAAAGGCACTACATAAAATTATTTAAAAGAATTGCATTTCATAGTTTAATTGTTGAAAGTTATCTAATTTGCACAGTCTGTATTTGTTTTAATTGAACTTCATGATTGGTGGAAATTAGGAAATGGTTAGAACTCTTTGATATTTAGAAGTTTGACCCTGAGTGATCATGTTGCATACTATTTAAATGCTTTACATATGTATATTGTTAGGGTCTTGACAAATCCAATTGTATTTGAGACATATTTACAAAATTATGTACCTAGTATTGTACAGTTTGTCCTATAATAATGTCCTGCACACTTTTGTGATTGCACATACAGACCAGTTAAAAAGAATTATTGATCATGCAGCCATGATGTTAATATACTGATGCATAAATATATACTATTGTCAATCTTTATTTTATATTGTTAAAACTTTATTATTTCCAGATAAAAAGTAAACAAAAATTTGGTATTTTATTTCCATACTTACAGGTTGTCTCATGTTCAGTCAAAATTCCCTAAACAAACACCAAAGAAATATATATTTGTTCACATCACTTCACATCTTTACTGAGAAGAGTGATTGACTTTTCAAGAGTTTGTATCACATCTCAGAGAATGGATATGGCTTACAAGACACTTTTTGCTCCTTTAACTGTTTTCCTTCCTTTTGCATCTTTTATCATTTCCTAATGTTGTTATGACAGTGCTAGTTACATAATTTAATTATGCTGAACTAATTTTAGTCCTCTTGAAAATCCTATTTATTCCCTTTCCAACATCTTTTATTTCTTATACCTGAGTAATCATGACATGAATTAATGTTTACACATCATTATATTCAGGAAATCTTCCTTATCCTTGAAGACGTGGCACAGTATGCTCATATCATCTAGAAAATGGTGCTTTTGGAGAGCCTAGTCCTCTATACTGCAGTTGTGAGCTTAATCTCAATGTTTCTTCACCACCTTTTCCCCCCACCAAATCCAGGTTTGTACACCTACAATAATGCACATAGCACATTTGCAGTCGGAAAGCTGGAGTTCCAGGAGGACTCACTTGTAGTTCCGTTCTGAAACGTGGCAGACTTGACAGCCCAGAAAAGAGGAGGTTTAGTGGGATTCGAACAACAGACAAAAAAATCAATGTTTTGGTTCAAAGCAGTAAGGCAGGGAGGCTCACTCACATTAATAAGGACAAACTCCTTTCCTTAGTCTCCCGATTCAAATGTTATAGATATAGATATAGATATCCATCAGGAACAGCGTACACTGCTCTGGAGGAGAACTACACTGAAAGCCCTAATTTCTAGCATGATATAACAAAAAACATGTGTGTTCCATACATTTTTGAAAATAAATACTTAAGGAAGTAGAATATATATTAAAAATTATAGATTCTTAGGCTTAAGACTACAAGTTTAAATGGTATTGAAAAACAAAGAAATAATTTCAATCAATTTTGGGGTCATCATTGAATGGGATATAACTTTTTTAAGTAGTCTACTATGAATATTTTAGATATTACATAAGATATTTCATATTTCATATTATAACAAAAACTAAGTATAAGATATCCAAAGAAAATGCCAAAGATACATAGAATTCTATCAATTTTACAGTCATAGTTTGTTAATACTGTACTTAGTTTTGCCATATTTTTTCCTATACTTGTAAAGGTAAAATTATAACAGCACTAAAAACTGTAGTGCTATCTGGAAAGTGACACCAGTCAATCTGTTTTATTTGTACTTACTAAGTTATTCGACATTGGGTGTATCTTTGTCAACTCAGGCTCAAAGGATAATAAACCACAGAGTGTCATAAACAATAGAAATATTGTTTTCTCACAGTTGTAGAGGCAGGAAATTCTAAAGTGAGGGTTCCCACTGGTTTGGTTTCTGGTGAGCACTTTCCTCTTGGCTTTAAGATAACCACTTTCTAACTGTGTCTTCACATGGCAGACAGAAAGAGGTCTTTGGTATCCAAACAGCACTAGTTCTAAAGCATCAGGGCACAAGTGTGTGACGTGCTTTAATCTTGACTCCTTCCTTGAATTAGGCCCTACCTCAGATTTAGTAATATGGAGAATTGGCCTTCGACATACCTCCTGTGACGATACATTTCAGTTTATAGCACGGTGGAAAATATTTTCTCAAAATCTTCTGTCTAATCTACAATGAGTATCTAATCACTTATTACAAAAAAAAAACAAATAATTTTTGGTTTTATACATGAGAAACAAGAATGAAAGATGAAAATAGAGTAGAATGGAAAGTTAAAAGAAACAATTAAAAAGTTTGGTCCCACCTTGACTATGTTGTCCTTCAATTCCATTTGGTTCCCTTTAATGTTTTGTGGTAATGTAGATAATACTTATTTGATTCATTGGTGACTGTTCAATGGAAAGTACATTGTTTGTGTGTGTGCATGTACTTTTTCTCTTTATAGTGTACAACATGTAATAATTTGAATATTGCAGAAACTATTCTCCTAGAATATATCACCAGTTATTATTAACCAATATAATTAATTGTTTCATGAGTTTATCAGTAATGAATGAAGGCCTATTATGTGCCAAGCACTCTAACATGAGGAAATAGAAAATATTTTAATGAGAAGTTCAATGTGAGATAACTGGATTTTCTAAGGAAAGATGATTATTTAACTCTCTCCAGGTGGACTATTACATTGGTTGGATGCTTGTTTCAGTTCTCATAATCATTTTCTGTCTTTGATTATTTAAAAGGTGAAAGATTTACATGATCTGCAGAGAAACCAAAGTATCTGCGTGTGATTATTTAGAATAACAATGATTATATCAATCAGACCCTGAAAATGAAAAAAAAAAAAAATACTACTTAGTATGAAAAAAATGTTGATCTAAAAGTCATTTAATACTAAATTGCTTTATTTTAGGGTGGATAAAACATTGATTATGAACTCATTTCTACCGTGTAGTGTAAAAGTGGTAACAGAAACATTGTTCTATTCTTTTTCCTATTTTGAATGCAAACCACAGGGTGGGATGCGAGCCATGTCAACAGTTGTAACCCAAAGTTCTTAGGATAACCCACAGCTATGTGGTTTAAAACTTGAGAATTTTGTGTTGACAACGGAAATGACTCATGTGTGGTAAAAAAAATTGTGAGAAAAATGCAGATTCTGCCATTTGTTAAGTATTTGAACAGTTGAGTGGTTTGAAAATTTTAATCAGGCCTAGTAATTAGAGGCTTTTTGTTACATCACATTGTTTAAGAAAGTGAAAGGGCTGCATAAAAATGAGTAAAATATTTTCCATTTCATTAAATTAATCTTGAAGAAAATATAAAACAATACCTTAGAAATTGTGGGTGATAAACATTAAATAATATACCTTTTAATTAAAAAGAAAGTATAATCATGGGAGAGATGTTTTAAAAGAATTTTAATTTTTATAATTACGAAATACATCTGGCATTCTAGGTGTATGCATAGTTGTACAAAAAGAAAAATTGGAGTTATAAGTAAAGCCTAGATACTCCACTCACCCAAATATGGATGCATTATAAATAATGACATTATTTTATAATATTGTCTTTCTGATTTATTATTTTTCATATATATATATTTAGAAAATTTCATAACATTCACTCTGATATTACCTGGGAATTGTAGCTGAATCATGTCCTGCTCATCAAGTATGGTTAAGACTGTAGAAAAACAAAAGACCAGCAGACATCACGCTGTGTCTATATGAAGTATCTTCCCATTTTAAAATATCCACTAGCATGTGAGTGTGGGTGAATGAATGTTCACCCATACTGTGCGTATGTGTGTAAAATTATAGCTTAAACTATAATTCAGAAGAATTTTAATGACAGTGCAGAATATATGAACTATAAAAATTTCACCATAAAGGATTTACAAGAAAAACCAAGGTTATAATTTCAATGCAAAATTTTAAATGTCTTTTTGAGGAAATAATGAGAAATGTGGCAAAATTTGGAAAGCAGTTATTTCTATGAAAGGGTAGCAATGTGGAAAGAGGAAAGATGGAGATGATACAAGTAGAATATTTTTCATGAATTGAAGTCGACCTAGCAATTGAAGTGAATTTTCCATTGCAATGAAGGGCCACAATGTCACTGGACAGGATTAAGCACTTGGTATCTTCTAAATAAACGTATAATAATTAAAAATATTATGAATATCAGATATATTGCTTTAGGCGAATTAAAATCTGTCAGTATATGTAGTAAGGATACCTTAAAACATACTGTAAATATTGAACACATTATGTGTGTCTTTACTCCACTTTTATAGATTTTGTTCTTGTTCTTTATAAAAAAAACATTCTGAGGCACTGAAGAATAGAAAAGTCTCAGGGAGAAATCCAGAATTTGGAAAGCCCTATTTGCTATGAGAAAAACACACTTTGGTTCATTGCTAAGGAAACATCTGACAAAGAAATAAACTCTAAGCAACAGCAAGAAATTAAACTGCTCCATTTCACCACCAAACCACAGGCCAAATGAATGTTTACAGCTGTAAACCCTTTTACAAGGGATTTGCAGAGAGGTTAGAACGTATCTGTCACTTACCATTATTGCAACAATATTTGACTAAAACAGATCCGTAGTTGTACTTCTAGGGGAAAAATTGTATATCTTTATTGTTCTATGCAAGGTGGTTCTTATTTTATTTATCTCTTTATACTTTTTTTTTTTTCAATCTCTCTATTTTTCTATTGCTTTAGTTTTATTCCCAACTCTCTATCATATCACCTAATGGCCACTATTTCACAGAGTTTGCCATGTATTCATTTATTTTTAAGAAAAATTAATACTCCTTGGTATGTATACAAACTTCATTTTCATGCATACTATAATATGTATCTCATTCTATTGTTTACCTTTTCCTCAGTGCTATTTTTTTATTTATATTGTTCTGTATATGTTTCATTGATAGCTTCGAATTGTTCCATAGCATCCTAGAGTGAGCATCTAGAACATTTTATATCCTCCCCAGCATCCCCATGATGGAACAGAACATTGACATGCAAGTTATCACTTACATTTTACCAGATTGTTTGCTTCCAAAGTTTTAGTATGTGATAATTTGTCCTTACTACAGGAAGGGTGTGTATCAGTGTGATCTATCACTTGTTTAAACATTTAACTGTACCTTCCATGTTAAGAGGAGACACATTCTTAAGGTTCACATTTGACTCTTCTGGAAAGTAAGATGTCTAATGGAATGATTGGTGGACTACTGAGAATTCATTTCCTTTGTAGTACACTTTAATAGAGTCTGCATTCTACAATTTCCATGTATCTGATTTAGTTTTGAGGAGACATTACAACAAAAGAAATATGGATAAGAGTTAATAGCCTTTGTTCAAGAGACAAAATAGTTATGAAGATACTAAAATCATTAATTGGTTGAAATGTCTCAGTCTGTTATTGTATAAAGCCCTTGCTGCACATAAACAGAGATGGTATTTGTAAAACAGTCCTTGTATTTCCAAAAACTACCAACTTGTTTCGTTACATTTGTAGCTTCAGATGTTGTGTCATGCAAAGCATAGTACTGAGTTGAAACATAAATAAAGAAAAAGCTTTTATTGTCTTACCGCCAGAAGAACAAGCCTTTAGTTTGCTCAGTTCTTCTTTTGGTATAACTTTTATTAAGAAAACAGACAATTGTTTCAGTTTAGTCTTAGATTAATCATATTTTAATATTGATAACTCTTAGCCTGATAAGAACTAGAGAAACAAAAGCTACCAAAACCCAACAGTATTCTACAATCAGATAATCAGAAGCATCTAATGCTTATGATGTAACAGAGACTCATTGAAATTTTACCTTATATTCCTAAATACCTCAGAGGATTTACCTGAGGGAAAATTTATCAAAAGTTGTGAATATATATACAATTATATGTATATATGTGTGTATGTGTGTGTGTGTGTCGATGTATATATATATACACACACACATACACATATTTTACTTCTGGTGGTTATTGATTCCATAATCTTATCTTTTATAATCAAGATTGGAATAGTGAAGGGAAATCTAAAGCGCACATTCCTGAGCTCTTTTTAAATGACAATGGAATTCTTAGAGGACACTGCAATTAAGCAACATTTTTCCCCCTGTGAATGGATTTTCTTTTAAAATAGAGTTAAGATAATGCCTTGGAATATATTTGAAATTTCTTATTCTTGTCTTTATGTTATGCCTTTAAAATTCATGCCATCCATCATTTTTTATTCTGCATATTAACAGGGTTAAAATTGGCATTCCCAGAAAAGTAACTGTGGGTGTCTAAGTCAGTGATGAATGTTACCATCTAAAAAAATACTCACTTGAAGTCTCATTCAATTTCTTTGTATGTGGAGAGCTGCCACAGCAAAAGACAGCAGAAGTACCTAAGATACTAGGTACTATGAAGCACTTAATACCATAAACCTAATATGTTTCAGTATCTAGAAACACCTGTACTACAGACTACTTATCCAAATGCACAATTCAATGATGGGGTAGTTTTGGTAGGCAGAATAGTGTTTTTCCCACTGCCACAGCCCCTACCATGCCCATTAAAGGGACTGTCCTCTGAATCTCTGAAACCTGTAAATACACTGTCTTACATGGCTAAAGAGACATTACAGATGTGATTAAATTAAGATGTGGCCATGGGGGATTACACTGAATAATCTTGGTGGTCCATGTCTAATCACCATGGACCATAAGAGAGATGTAGAGGTTCCGAGTCAAAGAACGAGATGGGTCAGAAGCAGAGATCAGAGATGCAAGGCCATAGCCCAGGAATGTAAGCAGCCTCTGCTAAAAAAGCCAAAGAAATGGAGTCTTCCTAGGTCATCCATGAGGAAGACAGCACTACTAATTCCTTGTTTTTAGCAGTTCTAACCTACAGAACTCTAAAATAATACTTTTGTATTATTTTTAAGACATTGCTTTCATGATAATTTGCTAGAGCAACAAAACAAAAATAATATAGTGTTTAAAACCAAAAATTTGTATGACTATTAGGATTATATGTAAAATAGGACTTTTAGCAAATATGATTCCTTATTCTAAAGGGTCTTAGTTCTGGAAATTCTATTAGATATGTTGGGAGTCTGAATTTCTTTCCATTGTTTTTTCTCAAACAAATGTATAATTTTGATCCTAGCTAGATTCTTTGGGAATTACTTACAATGCAGCTTTTCAGTTTTTCCCATCAAGAGATGGTGTCTCCGTCTCTATTCATTCAGTACTGCTTTGTCTAATAGAAATGAGGTGGAACCCTGCCCTGGGCATAAAAAAAAAAGTGAAAACCTCAACACCTCATGTCAGCCAATAAAGATATGGAACAAAATGAAGGATTACAAAAAAGGCCATCCTACCCCAATTGGCCTCTAATCAACACACCAGTGGACTGTGGATGCAAGAGCACATTTACCTGAGATCACTCAGTACCAGACAAGGACCCCAAATAATCCCAGATTAAATTATCTGAAGAAAACCATTCTTTTCACCCACAATTAATTGGTGAGTTTGTTACAGAGAAGTGGGTGATACCTATCTCTTGTCATTAAAAACCACGAGCTTGTTAGTGATTGAAATACAGACCCCCAAAACTCTCATATAGATGAGAACTCAATGCAGTTCACATGGTTGGCATGTTACTGGCATTTATCACAAATATAACCCTGAGTTTTAGTCTACATAAAATAGACTTTTTGTGTGAGAAATCAACTTTAGTATGATAAGTATCTTACATTTCAGGTTTGTTTATTATGGTACTACATATCCCATCCCCATTTCTAAAAACATAGACATAGATATAATTATCATAAATACGCTATGATAAGAATGGTCAACATTTACTAAAATCTTACTACTTGTCAGGCACTATCCTAAGGGTTTTGCGCACATGGTAAATGTTTTTAATGCTCTCAAATTGATATGACTTAAGTGTCATGATTATTTTCACTTTGAAAACAAGAACACTGAAAGAAAAACAGATGAAGCAAACTTGCTATACTTACATGCCTTGAATTTTCCTTGGAAAATACTGATGAGTAAAAATTATTTCTAATCAATTTACTACATTTCTCTTCACAAAAGATATAAACAAAATATGGCTGGCTTCTAACCCATTTGCTTTGAGTTGGTTCTGTATCCAATAAACTGACTTGTTTTCTTTACTAGATGTCATTTACAAGCTTCATGTAGTTATCTTTCTAATTCATGCTTCTTTTTCTCAAAATCATTGCAATTTCTTGGAGCCTATTAAACTTCAGTGAGACGATAAGACCTGTTGCAGGTTGAATGAATCACGTATACCATAAAGACCAGTTTCATTCCTAGCCCCAGGTATGTGACCTTCCTTGGGAACAGAGTCATTGCAAATGTAAAGAACATGTAAGTCAAGAAGAGGTTTTAAGAGTTAGGATTGCCCCCCAATTCAAAATATTCCTGCTTTTATAAGAAGAGATAAACATATGGAGATATGCATAATAAAACAGTCATGTAAAAATGGATGTAGAAATTGCAGTGATGTGTACATTAGCTTAAGAAATGCCAAAGAAAGCTGTCAATCACCGGAGCTAGGGGAGGAGCATGGAACAGATTCTCCCTCAGAACTGTCAGAAGGAACCAACATTGTTAGCACCATGATGTCAGCTTTTTAGTCTGCAGAACTGTGACAGTATGGTTTTAGTATAAGCCACTCTGTGGTATTTTGTAAGATCCCAAGGAAATTAATATTTAAATATTAATTAAAATTAATTAACCCTTGACCTAAATTTCACCATGATCATTTTTGTTCACCAAGCAGCTTTAGTGACACTAACCCTTGAACTATTCTTTGCATTCAGGCACTGTATTAGACTGAAAGATTCCTAATTCAAAACTTACTTTAACTCTTAAACCTTACCTCTTACCTTTTAGAGATATTGCCAGCTATTCTAATCTGGCAATACTGTAAATACCTGGCCTATCTTTTCTTTCTTTCATTTCTGCTTGTAAATTGCCACTCCCCTGACTCTCCAAGCTCATCTCTTACTTGTAGTATTTTGTCAGATGCAGCCAAAAGTAACTAACATGGCCTGCAAAACTCCTGTTTTCCAACTTTTATCGGAAACATTTTAGGCTCAATAGTCATTCAGGACACTTGCTAATTTATCAGAAAACTAAAATACTAAATACATCATCACTGTAGTTTTCTAAAAACCTTTTCCAGCCCCAATGATAATTTTTGTTGCTGTTTACACCCTACTTGCTAAACCAATACTGAAGTACAGACATAATATCAAACCCTTTTGCTCATAAAATATTGATCTTTCTAGTGATATGGACCTTTTAAAAGAGTTCTGGAAAGTATAGATGTTTTTAGCCATGTTTAGACATTGGGAAGTATAGACACTTCTTGCCCAAGTTGAAAAATAGAGTATGGTTTCAGTAAACTCTAGTAAATAGCTACCAAAATACCTCTATTAAATGATACATTTAGTTAATGTTTCTGACTGACAGATGAAGCTTTGTAAAATTTAGAAAAAAACATTGAAAAGACAAAACACAACAACAAAAATTTGAGGCCTATAAAAAAAATCAACAAAACATATGGTTATTTAGTGAACTAACATGAAATTTATCAACAGTTTTTTGAATAGTTCAAACATTTACTAGTATATTTCATATCTTGGATTTCTGCAATGCTAGCAGGAAATATATGAAACAATTAATATCATACTTAAATTTATAGGTATGTGTAATTATTTCATCAAACAAGGTAAAGTATATTACGTACATATATGTCTATACTAGCTTACTAGTCATATATATAATTTTACATACATTACTACATTGGATATGCCCTTTTTAACTCCACGTGTATGTTTATGTTCTTCTAGATTTCTTGAAAAATGGGCAATTTTAAGCGGTATCCAGCATATAGTTCCATATGTCTTGTCCCAAGGGTTATTGGATGTGATTACAGCCCATAAGGAGCACAGCTAGGGGCTCTAAGCATCATCTATGTTGGGTTATATTTACGAAGAACAGACCGAACTTCTGAATAATCATACTGACTAGAATTTCACTAATTTTCCAACATCTGCTCCACAAAATTTGCATAGATACCACATGTGATATCTTGCAGACAATGCTTCAGACACTTCAGACCTTTGAAACTAGATTTTTGCAATGTTCCCTATCCAAACTACCGGATATACTTGGGCCTCTTTCACTCCAGAGGGAAATTCGAACTCTCCCATTATTTGCAGCAATCTTACAACCTTGGAAAAATATGTTAAAGGTAGTTGAAACTAAGAGAAAAAATTGATAACAGAAAACAAAGTTATTTAAAAAATAACCTTAGAGTCTTTAATCAATGGTAAATGAAAAAGAAAAAGAAATTCTTAGACATTAGAAGGTCAAGTAAAATCTTAGGAAAATAAAAGATTTCTGTGTTTGTTTGAGTTTTAGTGGCTAAGAGAAGTATTCCGGCACTTACAAATTTGAATATATTCATTTAAAAGGATTAGAACTACATCTCTTAAAATATTAAAGTAAGGGAAATAAGGGATTAAATTGAATTTGTTGTTGCTGTTTCAATAAAAATGACCTGAAACTCTTCCATTTTAATGGTTTAATCAGTTTACTTTGGGAGGTGTGACAAACAAACACACAAAATGTCTCTCAGTTTCCAACTTTGTGAAATTTCTTATTATTTTGAAATGTTCAGTTATAAGGTAGAAATATCATCAAAATTTCCAAAGCTTGACATGTATTCATGTGGACTTTTTAAAAGTCACACAGTGCATATAGCAAATCCCACATATGAATACTTATCTTTACCTAAGGATATAATAGAATACTCTTTGCTACTATGATTCTTTCAAATGACTTCTCAGATTTAGAAATATTTTAATTTTTTATATAAACTTGCTAAATGCATATATAGTTTTATAAAATGACAATTAATAGATCAGCAATAATAGAAGCATTGCAACATAAGAAAATTGGCTTCATTCAAAATCTTAGTAACCATTTTTATTTTTGTTTTAAATGGATAATCTCAATGGCAAGTATGGGGGGCTGGGGCCAACAATTATGTCCATGAACTCATCCTAGAAAGAGTGCTACATACCTCTTTGCTGAATAAAATTAATAAAATTAAGAGTGCTACACCCTCTTGGGAAGCTATATACTCACCCCAGTGCCTAGTCCACCCTTCACAGCAATTTTGCAACTCTTTCTGGATTGACCATCAAAGCTGTTGTACAAAGGTCTGACAAGTTAGTGAACTTACATGCAATTACATTGGCAGCACTGTACAAACAAGTAGGTAAGGTTCCATAACCTTGGTATATCAATGTCTCGCAGCTGTGTTAGTGCTGACATGTGCCGTCTTACTGAGTGGTGTTCATTATTATTTTTATGTGTTTTTCTGTAGTACGATGATAACTCTGATGGCCGTTCAAGAAAAAGAGTTCCAAAATTGATTTGAAGGGTGGACTAGACACTGGCATTGGTGGATAACTTTCCAAAGGAAGTACTTCAAAGGTGACCATAGTAAATTCAGCAATGAGGTATTTGGAACTTTTGCTAGGATGAGTTTATGAACTTAATTGTCAGACTTACTAATAGAAAATAGTAGAAGTGTAGTAGGTTTTCTTTTTGCTTATTTTTATTAAGAAATGCAGATATAGTAATAGCTAATGCCTGTATTAAATTTAAGATTTTAATGAATTACTTTTCCACATAAAAGACTATCCTACATGTTACATGAACATTTACAAAACTTGAACTTCTGAATGTAAAATTATAACTATATACACTATAAAATTTATTATAAAATTCAAAAAGAAACCACATTTTGTAAAATTTTTACATATTTTTCAAGTGAAAATGTATTTTTCTGAAGGTCTACAACTCATATTGTATTTTTTCAAATTTTATTTAACTTGATTTTTTTGTTTTTTGGGGTTTTTTTGGTGAAAAAGAAAAAAAACAACCTTTCTGAAATTCTGTCTTTAAATAGAGTACAGTTCTAATATGTCCAAAATGTCCTGAGCCATAATTCATCTTCCACATAGGAATTTCAATACTAAAATAAATACTAAAGGTTTTATATCCACACAATACTCAGGGTTCCCCAGGAATTTCTCTTTTCTTTTTTTGTTTTTAACATAAAATTTACCATTTTACCCGTATTTGAGTGTATAGTTTAGTAGTGTTAAATATATTCACATCATTGCAATCTCCAGGTATTTTTCATCTTAAAAACTGAAACCGTGTACCCATTAAACAACAACTGCCATTTCTTCCTCCTTTCAGCCTCTGGAAACCACTGATCTATTTTCTTTTCCTATGAAATCTTATATATGTGGATTCAAATGCTATTTGTCTTTCTATAATTGAGTTATTTCACTTAGAATAATGTCCTCAGGTTTACTTTATGTTGTGAGATGTGTCAGCGTCTTTTTTCCTTTTTGAGGCTGAATAAAATTTTATTGCACATGTGTACACAATTGTGAATTCATTCATCAATTGACGGATATTAGGTTGCTTCTCCATTTTGGCTATTGTGAATACTGCTTCTATAATGCATAAAATGAACATAGTTGTACAAATATCACTTTGAAATCTTGTCCTCAAATATTTGAGATATATATATATACACAAAGAGAGAGAGAGAAGTAGCATTTATGTGTCATTTTATACTTCCAATTCTTAATGTTTTGAAGAACTGTACTGTTTCTACAAAGACTTAACCATTTTATATGCTGGCCAAAAGTATTTAAGGGTTCTGATTTCTTGATAAGCTCACCAACACTTAAAAAAAAAAAGAAACAGCCATCCTAATGACTGTGAAGTCATATCTCATTGTGGTTTGGCTTTCCCTAATAATTAGTGGAAGCACCTTTTCATATACTTAGTGGCCAGCTGATTTTCTTACATTTGGAAACATTTCATTTTTGCTTTTGATATCAGATCTGTGTGTGAAAATAACATGGATGGATAGATAGGTTGGTAGGTAGGTAGATAGATTTGGTGAACACTTTTGAACCTCCAACATACTTATCTTATTTATCTCTGGTATTTCTCTGTAAATGATCTTGAGTTTTCTTCATAGGAAAAATACTTCATCTGAGTGTAGCATTTTAATTTTTTTACTCTTATACTCTTTATATGCAACTTTTAAATTCAGAAGAATAAGTAAAATTATCTTTCTCTTCAATACAATTGCATAGGTAGGGCTTTGAATTCAGAATTTATTTAATAAATACAATGTAACAATATTTAATTTTCTTATGCAAAGCCAATTCCTTGATCTGTCATAGAAAGCCACTTCTACCTAACATCTATCACTTCCCCTAAAAATATTGTGATATAATTTTAATTCCATTTGGACTGAACTTGGACCTTTCATCAAACTTCTTCCTTTTCACTAACATCCTCCTCAGTAGAAAACAATGCAGCTTCAATTTAGGGAAATTTATAAATAACTATGCCTTCCTTAATTATTTACCTTCCTCTATCCTGGGACTAGTCATCAGAAAAAATGTATATACACATATTTCTTCTAATTTTAATTTTTCTTTCTCTCTCTTGAAAATATAAAAAATAAGTTTTAATTAGGGATTTAAAAATACATATATTACTGTTATTAGCTTTTATGAACGACCTAAATCCCCAAATTTCTGAGTATACTTTCCCTCATTTTATTAAGGTAGGTTTCTGAAAAGTGAATTTTTGTATTTTACATACATCATTCCATAACTTAAACTTTGGGAGTTTCTGTAATACCACCTCATACAAAATTATATTTGTGTACTATAAAATATTTAATTTTAGTCTTTTATGTTTAATATAAAGCTTTGACTTTTTATTTTAGTATCAGAAAAATGTCTTTTAGTATCAGTAAAAAATACGGAACGTTTTGTTATTCTACTTTTGAATTCAGAGAGGTAAATTTTGTAGAACTAAATGATTTCTTCAAGATTTCTCAGTTGTGTTTCTGTGTGTTTATACCCATATAGAGACATAGACACAAATATAATATAAATAGCAACTGGTAGGTTAATAAATTACTCTCTCATGAGCCCATGAGAAAGCAAATGTCTTAAATCAATTATGTTTGTGCATGTTTATGTTGGTTTTCCTCGGATTGTACAGACATCATCAAGCTGGTATAGAAATATACCTCTTTATATATCTGAATCATGAAGAAAGAAAGAAACATAGGTAAAGTTTATCAAACCAGACATCTCGGTTGGAAGAACATTACTCACTTGTGCTGCATATATTTGTGTATTTATGTTTCTGTATATGTGTGAAAATTTACTTATTGAAATAAAATATACACTATGATTTCCTTTACAATGGTAGGCTTTAGGACTAGTATATAAGACACTATATTTCTTTAATTAGCTTATGTATGTTGAATATAATTAAGGAAGCAAAAAAGAAACAGGAAAAATATCACCTTCTGGGGATTAGAACATTCTTATTAAAGTTGGAATCACTAATATATTCCCATGAGTATAATTAAATGTAAAACAAGTTAGTTGTATATATATGTAGCTAGCAAGGTAGCAGTTAGGTCAAGACTTGTTTAGTAAAATAATAAGAAAGCTAGTGTTTTTTTTTAATGTCATGGTAAGTAACATGCATAATTCCCTCACCTATCTCAGTTTTAGCATAGTACAGGACTAAATATATTTTCTGTATTCCTAGTGGAAAATTGTTAGGGAAAATAAATCTGTAATCATCACATATTCTTTTATAGATGAATAGTCTTACTATTATGCTAAGTTAGTGTGAGAATTCATATTTGATATAACTTAAACATTGGAGTTTGTTTATGGTTTTTACATGACAAGTATAGGTATAGAAATGGCACAATTTATCATCAAATGATCTCAATTTTTATTTGTTTTAAAAGTCTCAATATTCAAATATTTGGCTCCAAGTACACCAATCCATCATTATAAGATAGTTTCCTGCCCTTTGAAGCACAATAAGGGTAAAGATTCAATAACAACCCCGTTAACTGTATTAGGGTTTAGTTATTGTTGATTTCAATCTCGGTCTCTCTCTCTATCTTGTTATTTTCTCAATTCTTCCAAATAAAAGTTTTGCTATAAATCAACTAAAATTGAATTAAATAATCAGATCACATATAATTATATTTTATTGAACATTATAACATATTAAGATTACTTGTTTGCAGCTAAATATTAAACCTAATATACATATCAGTAAGTGTGCTACAAAACTAGGGCTCAAGAAAACTGAAGTCTATTTAAAAAAAAAATGTTTAAAGATGAAGTTAGATTTTTCTGAACCCTGGAGAAAACCATAGAAAGATTCCTCATGAACAATAATTTTACTAATTTATTAATCTGTCTCCAAAATATAAGCAAATATAAGCATGAATTTGTGATCTATAAAAAGGTAGTGTTGAGTAGTTCTCATGAATTTAATCTGACAGAAGAGCTCCTGATATTCAATGTCAAAAACCATGGATCCATTCTAAGACCACATCATACTTAACCTGTTGCCAATACTTGAAAGAAGTTGATCACTTTATCTTTCTCACATAATTACTTTTTCTTTAATTTTGAGAACATTTCCTTTTCTAATTTTTAACCTATTTCTTAGATTAAATACTTGTTAGAATACTTTGCTGGATTTGTTAATTTTCCCAACTGTTAATGGTGGTGATCCCTGCCACCTTCTATTTTTTACAAAAGTTCTCAGTGACCTCCTTCATTAGCACACATACCTTGAAAACTGACAAATTTTAGCTTTACCCAAAACATCTGATGGAAAAAATTAGGCATGTATTTACTCCTTTCTGATTTTTTTGAACCCACAATTTATTGATTCAAAGTTCCATGTCAGAGTACTTGAATTCACTAGTCACAGAGCTTGCAATTGGCAACATTTTAATTTGGAGGCAATCACCACTACAGACATTTCCTTTAATTTAAAGAATAATAAAAGAATTTAGAGTGCTCTGTAAGGGAAAAAGTTAAGCAAGATCCTCACTCAAACACTCAAGAGTTCTTCTGAGGAAAAATCAGAGGAAGAAATAGCTTTGAAGATTTTCCATGGGACACAAACAAGCATCACTAATGTGAGCTTTGACAGTGACAGCATTAAGTGCACAGTAGGCGGCCCTGTGGCCCAAGAAAGAAAGAGGACTCATAGAGAATCTTCTAGAACTGTGTGGCTTGGAGGCCAGATGGAGTCAGCATAGGGCTATTGAGTATGGCAGAATATGTGTGACAGTTGAGTACAGGGCAGAATATAAGGTGATAAGTGTCAACCCAGCGATTGCCACTGCAGCCAGACACAACAGACTAGAACTGTGGGACCTAACGTGCCTGGGTAGGCAGTGGGCTATGGACGGCAGCAATGGCACTTGCAGCCAGGCCAGCAGCCACTGGAGCCAGGCCAAAGCCACTTCTAGAGGTCACTTTGGAACCAAGAGCTCAGGCAGCAGCAGAATGTGAGATGGGGCCCTCCCACAGCCAGGACCCTGTACTTCATGGGGACCCCAGCTCTGGAACTGGCTTTCCCGAAACCATCTGTCTCTCCTGGAAGGTGGACATCGAGGCTGTCTGCTAATGGAGCACTCCTCAGGGAGGACTTCCAATGCGCCCATGAGGGCCTTTGAGACTGTTTGAGGGACCCTTGCTCCTGTCATTTTCTGTATAGTCGGACTTGAGAGGTGGAGGCTCTGACCCCAACATTCCTGAGTTCACTCTGTCTAGTGCTCAGCCAGGTTCAAGGAGGAGCGGATTGTGGGAGGGGCCAGGAGCATCTGCAGGGAAAAGCCCCTGTAGCAATGAGGCATGCTGGCTGGCACCATTGCAGGGCAATGGCCGTGGGCACCAGGTGGCAAGACTACTTCTCTGGAGGCAGCTGCTCTGAAAGCCTTCAAATGACACCTGTGGCTGGGAAATCTAAAACAAATGTATGCTGAGCCCCTACAATCTCTTTCCTCACGTGTCTGAGGCAGAGAAAATCAGGTTGTGCCATGCTCTTGAGTCCACCCTACTGGGCAGCAAAAGCCACTCTGAGTCACTCAGGTGTCTGATGAAGGTCACGCTGAACCAAAGGCTCAGATTGCTGGACTTAAGGTCTCCCATGCTCTTTCTCCTTCTCTCTCCTTGACCCTAGTCCCCCCACACTTGTGCTCTGGAGGAGGCTGGAGCCCAGATCGCCCACGATCAGAGAAGCTTCCTGAGGCCCACTGCTCTGCAGAGGCCTGAAGTTTGCCTTCTCGTATATTTCTGAACATATCTCATGTTTAGGCTGGGTTTTTTTCTGGGAGCAAGCAGGTAAAGATGCTTCATTTTCTCCATCACCTTGAAAACTCCTGAAACTCAGCCCTTTGCCAATGAAATCTGCTCTCACCACCTTCATCGCTGTGGTGAACACTTGGGTCCTGGGCCCTGCTGCGCCCATCCCAGTGCTGCTCACAAAAAGGCCAATCTTGACATCTTGGACACTGTCTTTCCCCCGGCCCGGCTCTCACACAGAAGGACAAGGGTCTAGTTAGTGGGCCTTGGTCCCGCAAAAAGCCCTGCATGGAGCGCTGGCTTCTGGGTGTGGCAGATAAAGGTCAATACCTGCCCCAGGATGGTCAGGTCCACTGGCACCTGCAGGAGGCTCCTGACGGACACCTGCAGGAAGTGAACTGTGTTAAAGGAATGACGATCTACAACGTGTCCACACAAGCGCTGTCTTGGTGCTGTGTCCTCTGTGGCCCTGTGGTGGTGGCTGTTGGAGAGCTGCATCGTGCTCAGTAACGCCTCGGCTAGAACCACCAAGAAGCCCCAAAAGGGCTGAATGGTTGCACATATATGTTAGGCAGCCTGTCACTCCAGTGAAGGCCAGGATCCCCCAAGGGCAAATAATTCAAGAAACTACTTCAGTGCCAAGAGTCGTGACGATGGTAGTCTACAAAGGATTCACGTTTTATGGTCAGCTCATTTGCCTCACAAACCTCAGTGCAGAGTTTTAACATGAGCATTGTGGTAAGATCCTGAAAGTGCTCTGCCACAGGAGAAGTGACTCAATATGCCTTCCACACTGTAGGAGTGTCCCTCTAAGACTATGCACTGGTAGCACCAGACACACACAGATACAGACCCCATTGAGACCCTGAGTCCTCGGGTTGTCTCTGTGCTGCGTGATGTATGAGACCACCACTCCAAAGACCACGGCCCATTTGCCTCCCAGAAAACCAGTTAGTGCAGAAGGACCAGCGCCAAGCTAAACCTTCTGCTTTTCTATGGAATTCTTGTGCCACCCTGCTACAGGAATGATGTCCACTTGGCCAAAGCCCGCTGCTCTCACGGCTCCTGCAGCCACACTCGGATGGTCACCACCTCCTTGCTACAGCTGTCTGTGCAATACTTGCCAGTGCCCTCTGCTCATCTGTCCTTTGGTCCCACTGAGTACCCCATGATTTTCTGAATAACATTTTCTTTTCTATAGTTTGCTTTGTGGTAAGAATACAGTATATAATATATATTAATTAATGTATGAAATGCCTGTTAATCGACCATTTGTGTTATAGAAGACTTATGGTCAACAGTAGGTTATGAAGTTTTAAGTTTTAGGGGAAACTAAAGTTCCATGCAGATATTCAAAAGCGTCCGTCTGTGCCTCTAACACTAGTGTTGTTCAAAGGTCAACCATAAATCTATCACTAGGTGATTTGATATTTCTAGCTCCTTGTCGCCCATGACCAACTCTGACCACCATTCGCTGCACCCATGACAACTGCTCTGGTTTAAGCCACCCTTAAGAGAATAATGACATAGTAGGTGTCACCTAATCTCCAGTTTCTACTTTTGTTCTGCTCCAAGAATCTAGTCTCTACGACCCAGAAGGATCTTTTAAAATATTTTTAATTTTTAAAGTTATTATGGGTACATAATAGATGTATACACATATAAGTTACATGTCACATTTTGATACAGGCATATGATACATAATAATCAAATCAGAAAAGTTATTCATCATCTCAAGCATTTATCATTTCTTTGTTTTAGGAATATTTTAATTCCACTCTTTTAGTTATTTTAAAGTCTACCATAATGTAATGTGTATAGTCACTTTTCTGTGCTATCAAATACTATTCATTCTAGGTAACTATCTAACTATATTTTTGAACCCAGTAACTATGAAAGGATCATTTCTCATTATGTCAGATGTGGTCACCCTTACTTCGGATTCATCTGATGGCTTCTGTCATATTCAGAGTAAAGTCCAGAATTATTCCTACAAAGCTGTGTGCGCTCTTGACCTTTTCGTTACTGCCATCAACTCTGACACTACTCCTGTTTCTCACTGTGCGTCATTTACTTTGACATTTCTTTGGTTTCCAGCCTCAGACAACTTTTTCCTTGTTACTCTTTGCAATGACTGGGGTGAAGGTGAGGGGCCAGTCTTCAAATATGCAATTGATATACAGAAATATTTTAAATCCATACTAAGCTGTGTGTCGCGGAAAAGGTGAGATTTACCACTCCCAGAATAGCTCAGTTTTTTTGCAATTTAGCACCATAAAGAAGAAAAGAAAAGTGAAACAGAAAGAAATTAAAATTCTATAGGAAATACTGTTGAATAATAATATCCTCCAATATTTTAATAAGCATACACACATGCAGACACATAATTGAGAAAGAATGCATGAATTTCTACTTTTTCCAAGTTTATGTCTGTGTGTGTATGTTTGTATGTGTGTATGTTTAATTTTGATAAATGGGATTTTTTCCATGAGTGGTGGAAATGCTATTTTGTGCTCCAGGAGGCAACCCTGTATGAACTATGACAAAGGACAACCGTAGTCACACAGTGGCAGTGAGGTCTGGGTATAGTCCTTTAGCAGAGGAGAGATGAATAACTCCTTCCACCCAATTCTCCCTGCCTCCAGGTTTGGGCAATTACTCCATCTTCTCATCCCTAGTGCTTCATATTAGATAGATTTCATAGCTGGTTACTATCCCCAAATTTTTAGCCAAGATATTGCATTCTCCTATGTAAAAAAGTTTTCATGAGATTTGAATTATTTCCTCTCTGAAGACTTAAAATATATCTACCTCAAAAATCACCAGGCTTGCTTTACATTTGTGTGGGGGGGGGGGTTGTTTGTTTGTTTTTCCTTTTGAATGAAAGGAAAAATGTTGTCAATTAAATGTATAGAAATAGAGCCTTTCTTCCTGAGTTGATTTTAATATTCTGTATTTTATGATGATTGGTAACATTTCAAATTCATTGGCAGACATGTGTTTATGTTTTCATTTTAATATATATTGTATCTGCAATTATATAACCCTTTCAGAAATACCTGTAAAATACTTAAAATATATCTTAAAAGTGAATACATTTCTAGAATCTTTTTTCATATTAAGTTTTTCACAATTAAGTACAAATGGAGAAAGAGAGAAAGGCCTGTCAGTACACACAGCACATCTTTACCAAAGACACGCTGGGACCACCAGGACTAAGAAGGGGAAATAATGTGTAGATTCTCATCTTCTTTCTTAAAATATTAAGTTTTAGGTAACAGAAGAAGGAGCAACAGCAAAATCACCGACTAAGAATAACAACTTGATCGTAAAGGAATAATAGGAAGAATTTTGATCAACAGTAAGAAGTCATTTGTGATTTATTCTCTTTATTCCTAAGAGGTAAGTTCACACATATAATTATGTTTTTTTTTCAAATATACTTTGAAATTCAGTTAAGAATGCAATATGAATATTAGTGCATCCAACAAGGATGGGGGCGAGGTTAGCGTACTGCGGGAGCAGTGCTGTATACTATCCAAATTTATGCCCACACAAAACCTTAGCCTGTGTTTCTGAAATAGGATCTTGGCAGATATAATCAAGTGAAGATGAGGTCATACTGGATCAGAGTGGGATTTAAATAAGTTTAAATAAGATGACTTGTGTTCTGATAAGAATGGGGCGAGTTGGACAGCGAGATTCACCTGGAAGGAACATGGTCATGTAAAGAAGGATACAGAAATTGGGGTGAAGCAGCTGCAATCCAAGTAATGCTAAGTGTGTCATCAATTCCCACAACTAGGAAAAGGAAAGCCTTCAAAGGCAGCAAGACCTACTAACATCTCGATGTCACACTTGAGTTCTCCCTAAATGCGAAAGAAAATATTTTGTTGATTAAGCCACTCCGTTTGTATTATTTTGTTAAGGCAGATGTAAGGAACTAATATAGTCAGTCAAATACACAAAACAAGTAGAAAACTTAAGAGTGGAAAGTGAAGCTTGCTAGCGATTGGCGGTACCATTTTATAAATTCCAAGTTGAGCAAAGAGGAAAAAACATAGTGAAGAAAAATGTGAACTTTGAAAGATGGATTCTATCAATGGATTCTATAATGAAATTAGGTAAAGAATCATTATAAAAGGGAGACATTTAAATTAGAAAGGTGGAATAATAGCTCATGGTGATTGTGGCAATATGGCTCTAAATCCATATTTTAAAAATTTTATATTACTTTTCTAGAGACAAGTTCTGAGGTCTGACCATGCATTTGTCTAGGGAAGGCTGGAAAAAAAAATCACAGGACTTTGAAAGGTCAGGATAATGGGCCATTGAAAACATTGAACCAGGCACATTTGGGGAAACACAAACTGCCAAACTTTTCAAGGAACACAGGTTACTGTAAGAATGCATCTACATAAGACAAAAAGAAGGAGTCAGATTAAGTGGCGTACTTTAAATTCAGGCACTTCAAATAGAAGTGATATTATGTCAAAATATTAGTAAGGAATTATATACACACATTCTTTACTGTCAAGTTTTAAGGTCAAAATGTCGGAAACTAGCATTCACACATACATAAACACAACTTGATATTTTAATAAAATTAAAAAAAATCATTTATTTAATCAATTGAAAACATCAACTTGTCAGGAAATTTATGACATAGTATCATCTTTGGAAATTTTAAGTGCTAAGTGTATTTTTACAGGGGTCATTACTTAGTCTGCTACTATTAAACATTTTTTAAATTAATGATTGGGGTGATGAACCAGAGTGTATCTTTAGTAAATTTGCTGATGACACCAATTTCGTAGGACAATTAGCACATTTAAAAGCTGGATTAAAACTCAAAATGACCTTGATGAGTTGGAGAGGAGCCTGGATATAAACAAGATGAAGTTGATTAAGTTCATGTGCCATAATTCATTTAGACTATTTCACATTCACAGTGGCCAAACCATTATGCAACTCTGATTGGAACTTTTAATCAAAATAGTTTGAACTATCTATCTTCATTGCCATGCAGTCACAGCAAATGTGAAGTCAAGATTTTTGTGCATCCAACTGGCATAAAACCTAACTGAATTATTAGTTTAATCAAAATGATGCTGTTGCCAGTGTTCTTCAAGACATGAATGCTAAGGTTTAAATGGAAATATATCCAACAAAGTCAAATGGGAAGGGTTCTCTTTCTGAACTGAGGAAAACAACCACAAAAATCTGTATAGTGAAAAAACCAAAAATACCAGGTAAACTGACAATTGTGTTATAAACAAAACAATAAATGCATGAGTGTAAAAAATTTTGATTATAAGCTTTCAGGATATAGGTACACAATGTTTGGGGGAAATTTTCATAACTGAATTACGGTGTCAAAACTTTGAAAAATGAATTATCTGGCATAAAATCTTTTATGTATGAGTAAATTTACTTAAGAAAATTGTATGAAAATTTAAGAAAATAACTTCAGAATTAACACTAACACTTTTTAAATGCATAAGATTTAAAACTTTGAGGTCTGGTGACTAGTAAGAATCTCACAAAAAATAGGTGGACGTTGTGGGGGGAAACTTGAGAGGCTGAGGCAAGATGATCTCTTGAGCTCAGGAGTTTTAGGCTGCTGTAAGTTATGACACCAGCACTCCCCAAAGAAAATTATAAATTACAAGGATGGAAAATTTTCACATACATTCAGAAGTTTGTCAGCACCCTAAAACTCACCCAAGGTACATTAGATCCAGGGAGAAAGAACCTGGTAAGGACTGCCTTCTCAATATACGTGGTCCCAAGACTTTTTTCTTTAAATTAATAGAATATTTCTTAGAGCAGTTTTAGACCTAGAGAAATATTGAACTCAGATACAGAAAGTTCCCATATACAACCCTCATCTCATATAACTTATTAATAACAACATTTTGAGTTAACATTGTACATTTGTTATAATTGATGAGCCAATATAGGTACACTATTATTAACTAAAGCTTATACTTACCTATAACTTATTAAAGTTCCCTATTTGTGTTGGACAAGTCTATGGATTTGCTTAATGCTTAATGTCATGGACACACTATTAACAGCCTACAGAACAATTTCAACTGCTCTAAAAATCCTTGGTGCTCCCTGTCTTTATCCTTCCTTCCCTCCCCTCAATGCTGGCAAAAAGGAATCTTTCGACAGCCTTCATTTTTTTCCTTTTCCAGAATGTCATCTAATTGGAATCACAATGTGTAGTTTTGCAGACTGTCTTGTTTAGCCTAGCAATATGTATTTATGTTTTTTCATAGCTTGATAGCTCATTTCTTTGATATTCTGAAAAATATTTTATGGTAAAGATATATCACAATCCATTTGTGCATATGCCTATTGGAGAACAGCTCAGTTATTTCCATTTTGGGCAATTATAAATAAACCTACTATAAAACATTCATGTGCATTTGTGTGGAGGTAGGTTTTCAATTTTGGGGATGGCAAACAGAAGCACAGTTTCCAGATTATATGGTAGGAATAAGCTTTACATTATAAGTAACTGCCACTCAGTCTTTAAGAATGGCTGCATCATTTTTAATTTTCACAAGGAATGAATTAATTTTGCTACACTTCCTCACATTTGATGCTGTCATGGTTTTGAATTTAGCCATTCTCGTGGATATTTAATGGTATTATTTGTTTTAATCTATAATTTCCTAATGACTTTATGATGACCACATTTTCATGTGCCTATTTTGCTATTTGTGTACTTTTTGGTGAAGTAGCTAATCAGATCCTTTGTCTACCTTTTTATTAGGTCATTTGCTTCTGTATCATTGACTTTTAAGAATTAATTTTTCATTTTAGATACAAGTCCCATATCAGGTGCGTCTTTTGTAAAAAATCGCTTATAGACAGTAGCTTGTGTTTTCGTTCTCTTAACAATGGAAATTTTTAATTTTCATATATCTTACATCAATCTTTCTCTATTATGGATCATGCTTTTTATGTTCTTTGTAAAAACACATTGGCAAATTCATGGCCACTAGCTTTAATCCTATGTTGTCTTCTAGAGTTCAATAGTCTTGTATTTACACATATGTCCAATTTTGCCTCTGATATTTAAAGAGCCTAGAAATTTTCACTTTCATTTTCACATTAACAACAAAGCTGAACAAACTAAAAATTAATAATACTTAGATCCATAAGATAATTAAGGTAACAGAACAAGCTATTGCCCTGCAAATTGGAGAGACAAAGAGAATCAAAGCTAATGGCAACAGAAGTGTTGGAGCAGTACCTACATTTGGATCCAGTATTGGTAGGAGTACCTTGAACTGTAATTGATGGATTACTGGATCCGTGTGGGCTAGCTTAAGACTTAACATTTCAAAGGGCCTAGAGGGAATAAAACAAAACAAAACAACTTACAAAGGAACAAGAATTACACCAGAATATTTTTCAGAAATTGTGCAGGCAAGAAAAGAGTAAAGTGGAATATGTAAGGTACTAAAAGAATTTTTTGAAAATCACTAACTTAGAATTCTATAACCAGTAAAATTATTCTTCAAAGTAAAGGAGAAATACTCTCTCAGACAACTAAAAATTGAGAGAGAATTTAATATCAATAGACCTGCCTTACAAGAAATGTCAAAATAAGGTCTTCAGAGAAAAGTAAAATGATGTAAGTCAGAAACTCTAATGTGCATAACAGAAGAAAGTGTTAGAGGAAGTACACATTTAAAGTTAAATAAAAGGTTTTTTTGTACTTATTAATTTGCAATATTATTATATGCTAATTCTTTATAAATGATATTCTCTAAAAATGTTAGAGATAATTTTTACTTATTGATAGAGATAATTTTATAAAGAGATTTTTTTCCTTTATGTACTATTTGGGCTATAGTTTATATGATGATAAAGGCACGATTCCGTCCCTATTTCCAATTTTTAATGTCCTTATAGTTTCATGAATTTTATAAAACTCTACACTGATTTATGATTAGAAAAATCTCAGCAAATTAGAAATAGAAGATAATCTTATCTTGATAAAGGGATAGTACAAAATAACTATATCTAGCATTAGACTCTATAGTGAAAGACTCGAATAAAACATGTGAAAAACATATGCTTGATTAAGGGTATATGTCTGGAATACACAAAGATCTTTTGCAATATGTTTTATAAAAAATAATTTGATAAAAATTGCCAAAGTGTTTAAAGGTATATTTCACCCAATCAGATATTCAGATGATACTTAAGCACACTGCAAGGTACTGAGACTTATTGCTAGGAAATGCAAATAGAAATCATAATGATACCCTTACAGCCTTATTAGAATGTCTGAATTTTAAAATAATGACTTCCTAAATATTGGTGAGGAACTCCTTTGCATTGTAATGAACTAGCCATTTTCAAAAACAACTTTACAGATTCCTAAAAAGTTAACTCTATGATTACTATGAAATCAGCAAATTTGCTTCAAAGTAATTACCAAAATAAATTAATCATGCTTACCCTAAAGGCAAGACCTCATACTTTTATAACAGTGTTTCATTGAACCATTTAAAATTTTTATAAAGAAATTATTATACATGCATTTCATGAAATCCAAACCAATACTAAAAATGAATTAACTTTGTATACACACAATAACATGGGCAATTGTTGAAGGTATGTGAGAGAAGCTAGTCTCCAAAGATTGCATATGATACAATTTTAGCTAGTTAATGTTAGGAAGCAATTTATTGATTTTCAATAGCCAGAGGGTATAGAAAGAAGATTTAGTACAAAGAACCATGATGAAACTCTTTAGGCAATTAAAATTTTCCACACCATGTTTGTGGTAATAGTCAAATAATTGTAAACATTTTATAAGTGTATTAAATTGAATGTCAAAAATTAATGAGTATGATTACATGATAATCATACATTACTAAAACCTAACTACAAATAAATTAATAAAAGAATAAATTATCTGACAAAAGTCATCTGAGTCTTAGAATAAAATGTTTTGTAATATTTTATACCTCTTCTTTGGAAGATACTATGACTTATAATAATAATTATGATGATGTGTTCAAACAGCACCTAACTCTTAGGGAAATAATTGGCAATGTTATCCTTTCCATTAGTAAGACTGTTCTTTCAGGCAACAATCTCTTTGAGAAATTAATTTAATCTAAAGCCAGAGGAAAAAAATGTTTTATTTCAATATATTCTATGTATTATTTCTGAATACAATTTTAATTTTATGTTGAGCCATATTCTGGGGTCATGTTTTATCACATTGTTAAGCTCTGCCAAGCCCTTCATTTTATTTCACAAGCCCCGGAAACATCGTCTTAGTTACTGTGCCGTCCCCTAAATACCTGGAATTTAGAAAAACATGTGAGTTAAATTTGAAATCCTTTTTCTTCCATAGGAGATCTCCCACAAAATCTTACTTTCCTGTGTGTAAAAGCAGAAAAACAAGAAACGCACAATTATTAATAAAAAGTAATGATCACTTAATACATTATGTATCTATACTTTAGAAATTCTAGGGGGTACAAGTAGCTCAATTATTAGGGCACCAACCACATGCTCCAGGGCTGGTGGGTTTGAACCTGGCCCAGGCTTGCTAAACAAAAAAATAGCCAGTTGTTATTGTGGCAGGTGCCTGTAGTCCCAGCTGCTAAGGAGGCTGAGGCAAGAGAATCACTTGAACCCAAGAGTTTGAGGTTCCTGTGAGCTATGACGCCATGGCACTCTACCAAAGGTAAAAAAGTGAGTCTCTGTATCAACAAAAAATTTTTAAAAAGGAATTCTATACTGCAGAAATGACATATTGTTAATATGCATGCCATTCAAAATTATATGGAAAATAAATATTTTACTATTTATAAATTTTACAACATAAGAAGATAATTGAAATATGTTAAAAATAGTTGTTAAGTTTTTAAGATATGGCCAATAGCCTAAATATAAAAGTAGTTTTGCTCTTTCTCTTCCTCTCTCATCCTCACTTCTTTCTCTCAATCTCTGCTTCTTCCTCTTTTTCTTTTCACTCCTTCTCTCAAACATGAAAACAACCCAGAAAATAATAACTAAATGGCACAACTATAAAAAAATACACTATTTTATGTGGAACAATATTGGAATGTCTTTAAAATTCTAGAGTCTAACATTGCATTAAATATCATACAAAAATACCATCTTGCTTCCTTATTTCTTGTTAATAAATTGCCTTGACTTCTAAAAGTGGCAAAATCTGCTTTGGGGGGTGATAACTGAATAGAACTGTCAGAAAGATCAAATTTCCCTCAAAGTATTAGACTTTGTCACAAAATTCAGCAGTACCAGTTCCCCTGAGGCAAATGTAAATACACTGTCAGTTTTTTTGCGTGTGTTTGCTCCAACACTGTTTGATGCACTGTCTCATGGGAAATATATATGCTTCACTGACTTCTCAAAAGATGCACTTCAGACTAATAAATATTATTTTAGAAAGTTCAAGGTAAAATGATTCTCAATCAACAGTTTAAGATGGATGAAATTTTAGTCTTCAAAACCGTTATCAACTCGGATTATTCAAATGATTAAAACTATAGCATTGTAAATCTTTGTCAATAAATCGATGCTATTCAGTTTAAAATCATCGTTGGCTGCAAATAATCAAGAATTGAGGGGAGATTTCAAAGAGATATAAACACGTTTTTATTCTTAACTACTTTGCAATGGTAATGATAAATAAAACCATGATTAGTTGTTAAAGTATAAAATGATTAAATTCTATAACACTTTTATTTTAACTTAACTATAACATTACCTCAATAAATTACTAAAATTAAGGGTAAAAAGTACAGGGCAATCAAAATATTTAAATATAGTTCTTACTGTCTAATCTTCAAACATTAAAGAGATTTTAGATATTATTTAAAGCTTTAGTACATTTTTAAGCAGTGTCTATCAAAAGAATTAAGAAATATGAAGTAGAATCTAAAGGACATATATAGGTATAAACAAATACATCCATAAATAAATATATCCAATCTAAAAAGTCCAAGTTTTATCCAAATGTCCTGTGCCTATGCCAGAATATTTACTAAGTCCTTGCCATTTAATTTTATTCTTACAATGCTACTTCAATGTATGTTCTTTGTTGGACATTTAGCAATTAGGGCACCAGATATTACTGATTATATAACATATAGGATCTTATAAGTAACTAAAGACTTGGTAATTTTGTAGATCTTATAAAAAACACCATGTTTGATCATTAATATTCTCTACTGATTTTCTGTTCTCTATTTCATTTATTTACTCTTTAAACTTTTCTTTCTCTTGTTTATTTTGGATTTAGTTTGTTCTTATGTTCCTTTTATTATTCTAAGATGGAAGGTTAGGTTGTTGATTTGAGATCTTTCTTTTTTGACATAGGCGTATTGCGGCTGTAATTTTCCCTCAGAGCACTGATTTGCCTGTATCCTATCAAGTCCAGAATATTTTGTTTTCAATTTCAATCATATCAACGTTATTCATAATTTCTGTCATGATTTCTTCTGTAACTTATTATTAGCAATATTTTCAAATCTCCACATGTTTGTGAATTTTTCAATTTTCCTTCAGTGTTTGATTTCCAATTTTATTCCATTGCACTTCAACAACATACTTTTTCCCAGCCATCAGCTTTTTTAAAAGAATTCCTAGTTTTCAACCAAATTCCTAATTCATTATATTTAATGGGAACACTTTTAAAAAAAAAATAAAACACATTTTTTGTCTGTGTTGTAAGAGTGGAGAAGCAAAAACATGTACTTCCTAACATGTTTTTCCTAAATTCAGATTTCTAAATATTATACATTTTAGTGCATGTTTTCACTCTTATGCTCTCTGTGACTTGCTGATTAGGAGGCTAAATTTCTGCTAAAATTAATAGGGCATATTGGTTTCACCCACTAAAAAAACTGTTGTCTCTGAGTATAGTTTTTTTGTTTGTTTGTTTATTTTTTGAGACAGAGCCTCAACCTGTCACCTGTGAAAAGAAGAGCAATGCTTCTACTTCTATTCATTAAAATAAATACTATTAACACTTTTTTGTTTTTTGCCTTTCTGTATTACTGAGACTTTCTCATTTTTTATGAGAAAGGGATTTTTTTTATCATTTTGTTTAATTTAGTTTAAATTATTTAAATTCAGGGCAATTGTATTTGAAACATCCTAACTTCTCTTTTTCCCTTTATTGTTCCTTTTTGTTGTTGTTGTTGTTGTTGTTTTGTTTTTTTGAGACAGAGACTCAAACTTTCACCCTGGGTAGAGTGCTGTGGCATCACAGCTCACAGCAACCTCCAACTTGTAGGCTCAAGTGATTCTCCTTCCTCCTTCTCCCAAGTAGCTGGGACTTTAGGAGCCCACCACAACGCCTGGCTATTTTTTTGGTTGCAGCTGTCATTGTTGTTTGGGGAGCCTGGGCTGGATTCGAACCCACCAGCTCAGGTGTATGTGGCTGGCGCCTTAGTCTCTTGAGCCACAGGCACCAAGTCCCAACTTTTACTGTTTCTTTACAGCTTATGTTGTCTGAGCCAATGCATACACCCTGGGCAGCTGAATAGTACTTGATCATTCCACATTGAGACCTTCTGACTGACCTCAGTATTGACCCCATTTCTGTATGAGCAGATGATTTCTCTTATGCTAATCTTTATCTTGCCACTAAAGCTACTTTTTCTGCTGCATGGTGAACAGAAATTATGGTTCTGGCAGAATAAGACTTGCATTTATTTTTATTTCTGCCACTTCCAATGTAGGTAAGTCAATGGTTTTATGATAGTTGTGCTTCCTTCTAGAATACTTTGTAACTTGCATATGGGTAGGTATTTCAGTAGCCAAGTACTATGTGAAGTGAAGGTTCTTGGTTTCTAATTTGAAGTTTCTGTATTCTCTCTACTGGTGTTACATCTTTGAGCCTTCAGTTAATTTATTCTATCCACATATTTATTTATTTAATATTGTAATGAGCATAGGGCCATTGCAAATATTGTCTTTCAGGATTGTTTTTCTATTTGTGAGACCTTGTTACATTTCCTCCACATCATAGTAAATCTATATGAAACTAGTAAGAATGTATTTCATTTTTCACAATTTATGGATAATAATGTTTGGACTACAGAAACATTCCATGGTAAAAACACAAACATGAGAATAACATAAGGTACATTACAAGATCGACTGGGAATATAATTGTATTAGAGACTGTTGTTTATTTCTTTAAAAAACATTTTTTTCTATAAACAGTCTAGTGGCAATTTCCAATTGCCAAATTGTGGAAACAAGGTAAATGTCCACCAACCCAGGAATGGTTTAACAAACTGTGGTGTATGTATACCATGGAATACTATTCAGCCATAGAAATGGAGACTTTTTATTTTTTGTATTAACCTGGATGGAGTTGAAACACATTTGTCTTAGTGAAATATGTTAAGAATGGAAAAGCAGGTACTCAATACTAATCCAACATACTCAATACTAATTTGAAGCCAGTTGACAAACTAATAATGCCCACACAAGGAAAAATCTCAATTCAAGTTGGGGAGAAGGAGGAGGAAGAAGAGAGGGAGGGGAGTAGGGTGAGGGATAGGTGCGCTCTTGCCTACTGAGTATATGGCACAACTCCTGGGTGTGGGACGCAAATACAATAGGGACTTTACCTCACACATGTAAACATTGTAAACTAATTGGTTGTCCCTCATATAAATATGAAATAAAATAAAATGAAAAAATTTTTTTGTCCTACAAGAGCACGTAAACTTACATCTTGAGTAGTTAATTTGGGCCCAGGCACCTGAATTCTAATCATTGAAGCATGGGAGAAAGGGATGCACAGTAATTGTTAAATTTTGCTTTTAAATTTTGTAATATGTGACCTTCTATTACTTTTTCCCACTGCATGGCAAAATGAAGAAAATGTGGTCAAGATTATGGACAACAACAAGGGAAGGAACCTCAGTTACAGAAAAACTGTATAAGCAGAAAAAGCCTAATTCGAATGGCTTGCAGTGAACTCAGTGTTGTGAGAAATGAATGCTTAGCATTCCCTAAGAAGATACTGGTGGTAATACTGTGAGTGTTAAGACTAGTACATTGATAAACTACAAGGTGCAGAAAATAAAAGCAGAAGAGTAGAAGTTGCCGATTTGGAGATGTTGTGAGAAAGAGTGGCCAAACAGCAATGGTCCCCAACCCTTTATGTGACCATTTTCTTGGAAGACAATTTCTCCATGGGATGGAGGGTGGGGTGCATATCTGACAGAAGGCAGAGCTCAGGCAGTGATGCAACTGACAAGGATCAGGTGTAAATAAAGATGACACTTCACTGACTCCCTGCCACTCACACCTGCTGTGCCTCCTGGTTCCTACCAGACCATGAACTAGTACCATCCATGGGCTGGGGGCTGGGGACTGTAGAACTATGTACTGTTTAGATCCTTCACTTCTGCCCTATTTAGTGAAGTTTACCACTAACACATACCGTTTTATAACATCACAAATTCCGTCAATGTGTTTTTTCTCGTGGTTGTTATTAATGTCCATCCAGTCTCCCCCATCACAGGACAGACCTGGGAGTGTTAATGTCCATCCTCAGTCTCCATGGATCACAGGACAGACCTGTGTAAGTTAATGTCCATCCAGCCTCCACGGATCACAGGACAGACCTGGGAGTGTTAATGTCCATCCAGTCTCCATGGATCACAGGACAGACCTGTGAGTGTTAATGTCCATCCAGTCTCCACGGATCACAGGACAGACCTGGGAGTGTTAATGTCCATCCAGTCTCCATGGATCACGGGACAGACCTGTGAGTGTTAATGTCCATCCAGTCTCCATGGATCACAGGACAGACCTGGGAGTGTTAATATCCGTCCTCAGTCTCCATAGATCACAGGACAGACCTGTGTAAGTTAATGTCCATCCAGTCTCCATGGATCACGGGACAGACCTGGGAGTGTTAATGTCCATCCAGTCTCCATGGATCACGGGACAGACCTGTGAGTGTTAATGTCCATCCTCAGTCTCCACGGATCACGGGACAGACCTCTGAGTGTTAATGTCCATCCAGTCTCCATGGATCACAGGACAGACCTGTGAGTTTTAATGTCCATCCAGTCTCCATGGATCACAGGACAGACCTGTGAGTGTTAATGTCCATCCATAGTCTCCACAGATCACGGGACAGACCTGTGAGTGTTAATGTCCATCCATGGTCTCCACGGATCACGGGACAGACCTGTGAGTGTTAATGTCCATCCTCCATTTCCACGGATCACGGAACAGACTTTTGAGTGTTAATGTCCATCCATGGTCTCCGCGGATCACGGGACAGACCTGTGAGTGTTAATGTCCATCCATGGTCTCCACGGATCACGGGACAGACCTGTGGAAGTGGCCTCTGTGCGCTTGTCACTGTCCTCAGGAAGTTTTTATTCTCCCTTGTTAGTAAACTGTGCTTTAATAAGAGAATATAATTTGGAACAGTAAGAATTCTATCTCCAATATATTTTAAAAGTATAAGAGAAACTGAGAAATAATTCCTTATTTCAGATGCCACACCCACGTGAGAAGTAGAACTTCTCAGAACAGTATCTATGAAGAGCATGGTATTTTATATAACAAGTTCAGCTTCAATTTAGGAAACTTTCATATCACAATATGATACCAGAATTTCATTCTTCAGTAGGTCCTTAGTCTCGGGGATTTGAAGAATGAACCCACGGACCAGAGATCAGTGGTAAGATCGAACTTTTATTAGAAGTTAGAAAGAAATACAGAAGAGTAAAAAGTACCAGAGCTTCTGGAAGGGGAAAAAAACTGAAGAACTCTCTTGGGAGTCTCCCCATGGGCTCTTTTATCTAGGAGTTTTAAGCCTAGAGGATTACACGTGGCTGGTAGTTGGTCCTTTTCAATCTTTGTCCCTTAGAAGGGATTAGGGGGTGTGCTTCTTCCCTAGGTGGAACTACCCCCCAAACCATCACAGGCTGCTTTGTTCATCATTTTATCAGATCCCAGAGGGTATGTCCCCCAAAAGGCAGCCTACTTGTGCCTGGAAACGGGGTCTGCCTTCTGAGCTCACTTGGGCCTTGAGAATGGGGGCTCACTGTCTAGCCTTGAGTGGTGGAATCTTGTATCAAAACTAATCAGGACAACATAACAAGAAGTGGTGTATAATTGAATTTCCATAGAATAAAGGTTTTTAAGGTACTGGAAGAAGTATCTCAAATACCTTTAGAATGCCTTAATAAATCTCATCTCTTTATTATAGGAATCAACTGTCAGAAACTCTTAATTGTATATTTTCATGAGGTCAGTGACAAATATCAAGTTTCTCACCCAAAAAAAGACTGATTCTCGAAACTCCTCCCTCACAGCTATAGGGGAAACTAAGCCCTGATCTTTAGAATAAGACTTCCTGCTTGAGAGACCTGGAGAATTATGAGAATGGCAAGTGAGTTGTGAGTGTGGGAGATGAGAAAACTGGCCAGCAAGGGGGAATGTAAGTGGAAGGTGTGGCAATAAATTAAGGATGGTAAAGGTTCTCTAGATTCCAAAGATCTCCTGATGCTAGAGGCAGAGCTTGTGCTCAAGGTCTGCAGTTTTGCAAAAACAAAGGTGGAGACCTTCTATCTGACGTCCTCCACGTCCTCCCAAATCAGTGCTGATGTGGGACATGCAGCTTTTGTCTACTTCTCCTGTTTTATGATAATAAATGTGGACCCAGGTTTTACTCGAGAGGACTCCTCTCGGAGTTCCTCAGTCCCCGGCACAGACTTTGTGTCAAGCCTCTTCATTCCTGGTGCCAAGATCTTCTTATTTGGTGTCCCCAATCCCCTTCAATAGTTTCTGAAACAGGTCCTCAAACATGTCTGTAATTGGCCTATTTTATGAGCATCATTGTACTATACATTTGATCTCTATGCTCAGTAAAATTAAGAGAGTTGTGTTTGTGAAAACCCTATTTCTAAAACACAGCGTGGTTAACGGGGGAAGTTAGCTGCCCAAAGCCAGCGTCCTTGGCAGCGATGAATCTTCTCAATATCTGAGGATAGGTTGTATTTTCTGAAGTCAGTGCATATTAATATTACCTCCTAATGTATGTGCCAGCATCCCTTATTCATTTCCTTACCAGGAAGGCCAGTTTCCCTGTGGGGTACCATTTGGGTCTACTCTCGATCCACATTCTTCAGACCAGGCATTCCTTCACCTTTAATAGCTGTAGTCCAAATTGAGCCACGTGTGGCAATTAAATTTCTCCTTCTTTGAGAAATGATTCAAGATGAGTACGCATCCCAAACTGAGTATGTATAGTCTTGAGAGTTGTAAAACAAATATTAAGAAAGAAGTATATCATTCTAGTAGCAATATTGGGATAAAAACCTGGAGTTGCCGGTGGCAACTTTGTCTCTACATGGAGAGAGACTGCCTGAAAATAAAGCAGGATCAGAAGGAAGCGACATTATGAGATGGAGAAAAAGAGATTTCTAATGATAATTTTTAAGCACTTAGACTTAATCTTATTAAAGTTTGCTTTCCTGTTAACTTTTATTTTCTGTGAACCAACACTTTTTATTTCTGCTTAAGTCAATTTGAGTTTCCTATCTTGTCTCTTGAAACTGAATCCTGACTAATTTAGGGGGAAATTGTACTACGATTTTTAGATGAAAATTTAAAGTGCTACTTGACTTCCTGGGATTTTTGAATAAGCAAGTCGGGAACACCAACACAGTTAAGCCATGGTCCGTAAAGAACCAATACCATGAACCTTTATCCAATCAAAGGAAAAAACTGAATACAATATTAGACATACTTCGGCACCAAGAATCAGAGATTGCACTTAGGGAGGGAGGATAGAAGAAACCTGAGCTTGGGACGACGCCTTCCTTCTTTGATCATGACAATTTTAATTATTGAGCCACTATTTAACAATCTGAACATACATCTACTCGGTGTACACTTTCAGCTGTTACTTTTTTCTTTTAATTCCTCTGTTCAAATATCCTTTCGTACATATACTATCCGAAGTAACAGTGTAAGAATCCTATACTTCTGTGATAAAGTATTTAATACTTTTCATCATACTTTCTAACTAATTTACAAACCATCAATTTACCTAAAATATCTGCTACATAAAACATAAAAATATATTTGCATGAATATTAAACCTGTTTCTAGAATTTACCAGTTTGCATTTTAATGAGACATACACTAAAAGAGAAAAAAAAAGAAAGAAAGGTCTATAATTCACAGATTCTCTGAAATTGTAAAGGTCCCAGTGCATCAAAAGGCCAAAGCTAGATTTTCTTTTCTAATGTTGAGAAAGTGGCATATAAATATTAGTGTTGCTGTCATATATGTTTTTACATTGTAGTGTAACATGGTAAAATGATTCTGACAGCTTCAAGATCAAAACGTAAAATTTTACTTATTAATAAACTATGTTTTTAGTTTTTTCCTTACAACAATACGAATGTCACTCAAAAGTGATCATGCCACAAGCCACTATGTGAAAGTTTGTGTGCTATCCTTTTTATAGATCTGCTAACATTTCAGAAAAGTAATCTTTTAATAATTTATATTTTACAATGATACCTGTGAATTACTATTTACTTGTACCAATGAGAACCGAGGACTTTACTAGTTCTTAATATAGGCATATTGTGTAATTAGAACACGTACTTTTAAAAAAAAAAAATGTGTTCTCCTGTGCTATAACCTGAACTATTATTCTCACTAATTTTCATGATGGGACACATAAATCTCAAAACAATCACTGATTAAAAAGTAAAAGCAAAACTGAGATGCTTTAAGTGTGTAGGAATATAGTAAAATGTTAGTTGCTCATTCACTCAAGTTTTGTGCAATCTCTAGAGATGTTCAACATGATGTAATACTGCAGCCTTCTGCCCAATGTGCATCATTACAGTGACAGTCCTGCCAAAGGTTTTCTTTTCTCGCTTATACTTGATAATACTGACCAAAATTCCTTTATATTACTCAGAAATGCACACAAATGTCCGTTGCAGACATTGACTGGAAAAGAAATGACACTTCCAAAGGCAACTAATTTGACAAACAAGTGAGCATGCTAAAAAATTCCACCAGGTTGAATAAACATTGTATTCTGAATGTATCTGTTTATTTTTTATGCCACATATTTTTAAATGGACAGGTTCACATACACACATATATAACTATATGAGTGTGTGAGTACACATATGCACATATTCTGCCCATTTTAATAATGTCTGTAATTAGAGAAAAAATATCATAGCTACCAGGAAAAGGATCTTTATGAATTAATGCAGATTGGGGTGACTTCTATGGTAAATTCTAACATCAAAAAATGTAAATTATTTATGATTCCTTGAGAAGTTACTCGTAGAGCGGCACAAATTAGAACCTGCGACTGCAAATCAAACATTCCGTATGTACTTATGTGAAGAACAGGTGGTCCTGTGAACAGGAGATGGGGAAAAAAGACAAAAAGGAAACTGATTGAGACAGCTTCATGATTCTTACTCTACACACTGTACCCACCGTAATTCCCTACCCATTAACAAACATCTGCAGTGTAAGAGTGGAGCCCTTCTTTCACTCTCGTCATCAAAACAGCAGTCCTGAATAATAATTGAACTTGGTTTCTAGAAACTATAATGTAGATAAAGAAACTATCTACCTTTCTTAGTTGGTGAAATTCTCAGAATGACTCCTAAGACCCTCACCCTTGATTCTCAACTTCTTTGTCTGAGGAATGACTCATGTCAATCCTATAAACATCTCACGTCATATGGGAAAGATAAATTATTCAGGTGGGCTTTATCTGACCACATGAGGCCTTCCTAAGCAGATTTTTATGCAGTTGGTAGGCAGAAGAGGAATCAGAGAGATTCAGGGAATGAGCTACCATATTCTAATATGTTTGTAAAGCAAACCCAAGAAAAAAATTAAAATAGTGATTTAAACCAACATCACTAGTTTTGAAAATGTAAGGGCTGAGATAGACATCAAAATATTTTCCTCAACTTGACTCAGGTTTAGAATGTTTGTTTCTGGTTATAGGCCCTTGACCTCCCTTTTATTAGATCTTTTATTTTAGAAAATTTTCGACTGTGATATTTTTTATCTGCCCCTTTGAGATATGAGTTTTTTACAACCCAGAAATGCCTTTATCAATGATATGGGTCATCCTTTTTAAAAAGCAGTCATTGAATGAAAAGGAGATATACTCCTTTCTCATATTTTTGTCTAAGCGTAAGAGCCTAGTAATAAATGACAATTTGCAAGCACAAGTGTCCTGATCTCCATGAACACCTTACAGTACTGTTCCAGTATTTCACCCCAGGATTTAAAGATCTTCCTGCCTTAGGTTTCAGCAGAGTTACATTCTGTCTATCTTCCATATTGCAATGATCTTTTCCCACTATTCCAGTAGTCTTAACACACTTGCATGTTTAATTGGCCAGGTGCATTTTTTTTTAAAGCATGCAAGAACTGAGGAATGGTGTCTAAGAGCTGAGAGAGCTGCCAGCAGAAAGTCAACCCGCAAACCAAGACCAGTCTTCTAGCTGCAAGAAACCGAATTATTTTAAGACAACCCAAATGAACCTGAAAGTGATTCTGAAACCCAGAATCTCCAGAGAGAACACCTTGATTTTGATCTAATGAGACCCTAACAGATATCCCAGTTGAGTCCGTGTGGACGTCTGACCCACAAAATTTATTTAAGCCACTAAATTTATAGTACTTTGTTATGGAACAATAGAAAATTAATACACCATATTGGAACCGAAGAGAATTTTAAACTTCTTGATTTGAACTTCCCAAAAAATGTAATTAATACATAGAGATTGAAGACAAAACTTTGTGAACAGTTTTGCCAGTACTCTAAGTGGCATGGCCTGCTTTATAACTTCCTAAAATTGCATGAATTGATTATGTTTTAGTTTTGTTTTTACATGAATCAGGTACTTGAATGTTAAAAAAAAAATTCTGTTTTAAAGTTTGGTGTTCTTAGCCAATCTGTGCATTCATACTTGCTTGTTTTCCACTATACACAATAAATAACACTTGAATAAAAGAAATTCTACATTAAATAATTTAAATAATTATATGTGTCTTAACCTTTCTATATTGGTAGATATGCATGGTGGAAAGGTTTATTATTAATATTGCATAAAATAGGTAAATATTTGCAGTTAATTTCCATTCAAATACAAAATATTTTAAAGAATCTTTAAGGTATGCCTTTTAGGATAATGTGGCATGGATTATCTGAAGAAAAATAGAATCTAAATAGTCAATTTTGAGAATTCTTCAAAATGCTTCCAAATGTACATAGTATGGGATGATGATCTTTTCCATCAGATGGCTTCCAAGAAAAAAAAATAAAAAATAAAAACATGAATTGATCATGTTTGTGATCTTTTTGCCAAAAAGGAAAAACTCATTCTTCAGCTAGAGGACACTCTTATATTTAAAGAGAGTATTTTGATCTAAAATGAATATAATTCATTAGGCAGTCAACTAGAATACATTAAGAAAATTATTTTTACCACAATTACATTTAAAGTTGAAATTTTATGACTTCATTCATGCAACAGAGAGCACAATCATCTAAACTGTTTCCTGCGTCATAACTGAGCTCATAATTCCAAGAATGTGCCATGTCTCTTTGCTCTGAATATTACCATGTAATTAATTCTGGGAACAATGCATTTTTAAATTACATTACACATTTTATTACACCAAAGGCAGCGGAAGTGTTGAACCTCTTCACATTTTACATACTAGTGTTGCTTCATCAAAGCCATTATGTACTCACACCAAATGTTCACTCACTGCGCAGACGATGATCCCTTGATTTTTGCCGCAGATTCCCTGAGACATGAAAATGAGAAGTGACTTTCAAGCCTTCATTCTAGTTTTCAGTTGTTCCATCAGAGAACCTTCTCAAAAGATGCACTTTCCAGACTATACACAGTTATTTTCTTAAACTTTTCACAAAGTCCCCTTTGTTTGAAAAGAATTATGAGCATATAATAGTTATACATATTTACACAGTACATGCAATGAATGTGAATTAATCAAATTAGGGTAATTGAGATAGCCAATCAAGTCTTTATATTCCAATCTTATAGTTATTTTAAAATATACCCTTACTTATTGTTAATTATAGTGACTTTGTTGTGTTACCAAATATTGGTCCTTCTATCTAACGATATCTTATGCTTTAAGTTGGCTAAATACTCATCAGCCCTTCTGTCTATCCCAATTCCCTGTTACTCTTCTTCCCAGTAATGGCTTCTTCATTCTTTCAGATTTGGTAAAAGCATTCCCATAAGCTTAAAAATAAGAGCCCTACCTGTATCATACATTTTCTATATTTGAATATTTTTATTAAAATACTCTGAGCCATGTATTTTGTTCAGTAGCCCTTTTCTTTTATTTCTGATATCAAACTAAAACGTATTGCAAATGAGTAATGTCTATATGTAAATTACTAGAAGTCTTCATTGTTGCAAAGCACAGTCATACTCTTATTTATGTCTTCAGAAACACAAATTGCTGAGGGTATAAAACAGTGTTCATTAATTCTAGTTATTTTAATAATATCTCATTCTTTTCACCATCCTAATATTTACTGAGCAACATCAACATTTACAAGATTGTGACAAGCACTTACAGATACTAATTTTAAAATATATCCATTGTAATATTTTATGTGACAGAAAAAAATAGAACTTCTACACATCATGTTTATGAACTTGTGGGAGGTGATATGCAATGAGAAAAATAACAAAGTAATACATTGTAGAAGGGGAAGGTGTGGTTAGAGAAAAAGGGATGGGAAATATGAAATTGAAATCTTAAATTTCAAGAACTGAGCTATAAAGTGGGCCAGAAGTTGAAAGATTTGAAATATGTAATGTTATTGGAAGATTGCCCACCTAATCACTGTGCAATGAATTTTAGATGTTATTATTATCATTAAAATTATTAATATTGTCTTTAGTATAATTATACAGTAAAAAGAAATTTCAAAACATTACTAACCATCTGCCTTACTTTCATGATTTTGTTTATTTATTCATAAGTTAATACACTCAATGAAGTATGAATTTTAAGTCAACTACCTGCAAAGCACTGATCACTCCACAGGACATTAGTGTTGTGAATAACCCTGAAACGGCCTTTGCATTTATAACCTTACAGTCTAATCAGAGAGCTTGACAAAACATAAAATTATTTAGATAAATTAGGATATAATTCTGACATTTTCTTTGAAGGAGATGTAAAAAGTATATGAAAATAGAGCGAGGAAATGTTGGTTAACATAGAGAAAGTGGCATTTAAAGTGGACTATGAATTCCAAGTGTCCCTGGCAAAGCAAAGAGCATTCATGAAAGACCTGAAGCAGAAAGAAAAGAGGCTGGTGCATTTGAGAGGATAAAAATACACCACTGTGACAGCAGCCATTTTCTGAATTCTGAGACTTGAACAGCAAGAGCTGAGAATTTGACAAAGGCAGTTATGGCCTTACATCCCAGGTTAATAATTTTAGACTTGAGGCTTATAGCACAGGAAATTGCTGCAGGGTTTGAAGTCTGAAAGTGACATGATCTGTAAGACTTTAAGGAAGTGACACCATCCCGTAAGACTTTGAGTCTGTATAAAAGTTCATTTGGCGTGTGGTGGAGTGATTGGGGGAAGCCTATCTAAGAAGATAGTACAGTTACAGAGGCGAGAGCTCATACTTTCTTAGTTAAGAAATTGATCGTATTGATTAAGAGACGCTGATGCATCTGAGGAATAGTTAACATGTAATATTAACAGGGAAGTGGAATGATTGACTAGACATGACATCAGAGGGACATGTAATTGTCTGATGGCAGAAGAATTGCGTGAAAGATTAGGTGGCTAATGGAACCATTTACTGAGTTCAGGCACACTAGGGAATCATTCGCTTGAACAATATAAAATATAAATACAAATGTGCTCAATATCAAGTATGAAATATTGTAGTTTTTTATTCATTCTGGGAATCAGAAGGAAAGTTGACACTAGAAATTAATTCTATAGTGAGTGTGAATTGAGTGAACGCAAAGTCATAAGAGTAGATGAAATTAATTAAGCAGACATTACAGAATAGGATAAGGGAAGAAAAAAGCTTATAGGATTCATTATATAAAAATTGGATCATGGAAAGTTTCCCATAGCAGATTAAGGCTCATAGCCTAGTGAGTTGTTATGAAAACTAGCAACTTAGGTGAAACTTAAGAGAATTCAAGTAGGGTGAGGCTGGTAAGTATCCAAAAGATTTAATCTCATAGAGGTTATTAATGAGCTCATACACTTTTTTTTAGTAAAGTGCTTCTAATTAGTAGAAGACAGATAATGTGAGCCAAGAGGGAAATAGGCAAAGAAGAAGCAAAGAATATTTGAGAGCGCCTGTTTCTAGAACATTGCCTTTAAAGTATGATAAAAATAAATCAATAGAAATGACAAGGAAAGAGGGAGTTTGGCTAAAGCGTTTCGAATTGGTCAGGTATTTGTGCTTGGAAATAGGTCACTCTTATATAACAAAGTTTTCCAAATGTTCTAGAGTTCAGAAGACACTTCGTAGTGTCCCAGAGCAATAGTTTGATCTTTAAGTTTGTGTATGGTTTACCCTGCCAATATTTCTGGCAAACTGCAAATAAATTGAAGGTCCTGCAAATGTCTCTTGGCCAGCTATTTACTAGCCTTTCCCTCGCCTATGCTCAATTATACCATTTGGAGCCAAATATAGATATAGGTAACTATAAATACTCAAAATTATTGCACTTAACAAAATTTAATAAAGGTTTCTGGTCAACATATGCAAAGTGCAATTCAGAAACTAAAAATTTTATATTGGATATTAGATAATATTGATCCTGGAAATTCTTAACGGACACCGCACTGGAGATGTTTACACTTGGCTTCCTCTGCTGACTTCCTCACTGCCACTTTTTCATGGCCTATTTCTCTCAGTGATAGTTTCTTTGTTTGTACTTCTTAGTTTGAGATCCACCCTTTCCAACAACAGGCATTAACCCAAAAAGAGGAGAAGGAAGCAAAACCTTTGTTATTATTATTATTATTATGTTTGCAGTTTTTGGCCAGGACTGGGTTTGAACACCCCACCTCTGGCATATGGGGCCAGTACCCTACACCTTTGAGCCACAAGTGCTGCCCAAAACCTTTAATTTTTTAATTCTGCTTTTAGAGAATTTTTATCAAAATTCAAATAATCTTTAAAAATGCAACTAACATCAGAAACAAATTCTCCCATTATTCAGTTGATGATCTTTGCCTCTTCTGTACTAAATTTCTCCATTTGTATTTTGGTCTATGATTTTCACATTGTGTTTGCATAAACAAAAGACCCATTTACTACTTGCTAACTTAGTAGGTTTTACTCAGTATTAAAAAGAAAGTGTGATTCATCCTCATAAATAAGTGTTAATTGATTTACTGAAAAAATATCGACTTCTGGTAGATTAAAAATAGCACAGTTTTCTTTTCCTTCTATGTATGAAATGTTTCATTTGGATTATAGTCTTATATTTTATAATTGTTACACCCTATTACACTCGAGTCAGCTAGGCAAGTCAAAGCTATTGTATTAGTGTAATAAAAAGGCTTTTTTTTTTGAAATTAAAGTTTAGAAATGATGATAGACAAAGAGATTCAGATTTTTATCCTGAGAATACAAACCAGATAAACTTGAAAAAAAATGATGAAAATACAGTGTTAATTCTACAGAAAAAAAAAATAAGAAAACCTTAGAATGGAACTTTTATTTGTACACTAACCCTTGTATAGTAAGAAAGATTATCTTTCTTACTATAAATTGTTTGGTAAGTAAACAAACATGGAAGTTCTTTTGAATCCTAAATCTAAATCTGCATAATATTGGGGGTGGTGGTGAATGTGCACTGTGTTTTAACTGCTGACCACACATTTCATGTAATCATTTAATTACTTTTATGTCAGTTAAAATAAAACACAAGAAGTAAATGGGGTTCATTCGTAACCATCTGTAGATGTGTTATAAAGTACCAAGATGACTTATGGTACAATTTATTGCAAAAAAAAAAAGTTACAATTTCTGAGTAATATGTGGTACTAACTGGCCCTGGAAAACTTCTTCCAGTACATTTTTTATGGTCGTAGGCAAAAAAAAAAAAAGTCTTTGAATCTTTGATTTAAAAATGAGCCAGCTTTTATTCCTAAATCAAAATGTCCTTCTCAACATGATTGGCCTAACCTTCAGAAAGTATTTCACATATCACCACTTGATTCAAAGTATTCTTACATGCTTTGTGAAAAGAACAAATAAAAATTACCTTCCAATTCTTCCAAATGTTTGCCCTAAATTGTGTTCACCTTTCATTCTTTTATAAAGAATAAACGAATAAATTTTCAATTTATGGGAGATAAGACAAACCATTTTTACACTTTTTATTTTCTTTTAAATAACAAAATCAAATAATTGTTTTTGATGCTAAGGAGAAGTAGCCTGAATATATTACAAAAGATTAGTTCAGGCTTAATTTCACTTTATGTAAAGACCATCACAGCTAATCTATATCTAGTACCTCCATAAAGCAGAACTTGCTTTTCAATAAGTTTGTATTTTAGGCAGGAGGGTAGGCATTATAGATAAATTTCTAAGGTAGTTTTAGGTAGAAATAACAATAAAAGTTCATATAATAGAGAACACTTAATAATTTGCAATTGTTTAAACAGAGATTTAAAATACAGAACCAATAACATGACAGAGAAATAATGAGCAAAGGAGTCCGCATAATTAGATATCCTTTTTTTCTGAGGATATTAGGTAGTGGTGCATAATTATTGCAGGAGCTGGTAAAATCAGATGTTGTTGCTTTGATAATCATTACGAGCACAGTAATTCCATGGTTAAAAAAAATTGCCAAAATTGTACTTGCCTGACCAAAAATAATAATAATAATAATAATTTTATGTTTGTCAACTTGTTTATAGAAGTAATGGTTTACCTCTTTGTAGAAAACTAGCTCAAAGTATTTTTATAAATATAGAGATACATAAACATTTTATATTCGTGTCTTGTATAGATGATTAAATAAATGTGTTTGGGAATTTCATAGAGATGTGAACTGACGGAAGCTTATTGACATGAGCTTCTATGATCATCACAGCCATGGGACGTGTCTGTGGTAAATTACTGTCTTTTAAAGATTCTGTACTAAAGTGAACCATATCATTCTTACTCATATCCCATGGGCCAAAGCAAATCACATGGCGACATAAAACCTCAAAAACCTTCAGAAACTTCTTCAAAAAGAAAACTTCAAAGACGTCTACCTACCATGATGCTATAAAGAAAAAAGCTGGAAAGATTCAATAAGCTATATCAACACCTATCACAATCACCCCATATGTTCCTGAGTGGTTCAGGTCACTGTTCCTCATCTAGGCAAACCACTCTCTAAATGGGTGAGCCAGTGATGACGTACCACCCTGCATTGGAAGACCTAGAAATGAAAAGGCAAAGTACCTCCCCATCCACCAAATAGAATTTGAGGAATCAGGACAATGAAATTGACATAATTACTTCCACATAAAAAAGAGAAACAATGGAGAAATAAAAAAATGTCCACAGTCCACAACAATTTTGTAACCCTAGAAAAAATTAAAAGTAACTTATCCTAGATGGTCCTTTTTAGATGCCCGAATCTTCTCCCTGGGAGAAAATTCTAAATCTACTCTTCTCTATGTTCCTTATTTATAAGTTGGGATAAGATCTCCACTGTTGTTTTTATTGTATCTGAAGTGGACAGTGTGCCTTCCTTAGTTGCTGAGAAATTTCAGTCATCTACTTATCGTTGATTACATATCATTAGCTAAAAGGATTCTTACAGATGTGAAGATACATGGACATTTTACATCAGATGCCTGTTGTTAATAGAAGCTTACTTCATACTTATAGATATGATAAGTTTTTAATTTCGTTACACTCATTTTTATGTGCTAATATACATTCATATATTTTTCTATATACATGTCTTAGGTTATTTCCTTTGATTTTTTTTTTGTTTGTTTCTACATGTCTCCTCAATTAAATTGCAGAAACCATGAGATTCAGACTTTGAAATTCAGTTGTGTTTTTAATATCTTTCCTTGAATTAATTTTTTTAATTAAAAAATGTATCAAGTTCAACAATAACCATATCAGAACTATTAAAAATAGTAAGATTGTTAATAAATAAAAGGTATTAACAATCCCAGAACATCCTATTTTACTTTTGGAAAGAATTTTCATTCCAAACAAATTCAGAATTCCTACAAATGAAAACAAAAATAGATATCATAATACAAAAAAAAGCACAAAAATAAATTATATAAGTAGTCTAAAATCTCATGAGACTATGTCAAACTTGTTACCACTAAACAGAAACAAATTAAAACAACCATCAGGGTAGCACAAAACAAAAACAAACAAAAATACTTCACTCTGGATAAGAAAGTAAATCGGTTCAATCATTTTAGAAGTTAGTATTACATAGTTATACATGTATTAAAAGATACAAATAACTTATGAACAAAATTCTACCAGATTACATCAGAATGCACCTAAAGTAGAGGAAAAACCTAAATCCATCAATCACAAGATGAATAATTATTTCATATTGACACATGAATTACTATAAAAATAAACTTAATCTCTATACAATAATTGCAGTTTTCACAAACCTGTTGTGGACATAAACAAGATATCAGATGAAAATAAGCATCATATTATTAAGCAAAACAGACAGAACTAAGTTAAGTTTCAGAATGGATTCATAGGAGACACAAAGAAGATAGCAATCAAAATTTCAGTATAAGGATTACACCAACTCCATGTGTAGAAGAGTTTCATATAGTTTCAAATGCATAGCTCGGGGCTTTTTGAGTACTGAACATAATAATGAGTCTGATTCTCAGATTTAACTTATTTTTTTCTAGGCATATATATTTTTATCCATACTTCCCTATGCATGTTAGAATCATAATAAAATAGATAACATAGTTTTAAAATGCACTAAGTGGAGTGCAATAAAATGAACCTGTTAATTATGAATCAATTGCATATGAAACTAAAATCCTGAAAAGAAAATTCAAATCTCAAATAGTCTGACTGAATTTTCCGTCTGTGGCACCCACTAACTATTTGAACTTGGTGAAGTTATTTTATGTCTCAGAGCCAATTTATCATTTCTAAAATACAAATAATAAGGGAGCATGTATCATTTGATTGTCATGAGGATTCAACAATATATGATATGAAAACTGTTTTGTAATGTGGCTTATCATTATTATTGTTAATTTATTATTAATATCGCAGAGTTAATAACTGGACAGGGATGGTTCTTGAGCTTTCCTATCTTATGATGTAGCTCTCCTTTCTCTAAATATTCTGCTTTTGGGTTCCTCGGGGACCTGTGCAATTTAGTTATACTTTCAGAATCATAAATCATCTCTGTCAAGTCTAGAATATCTGGGAAAAAATTCTATTGTAGTTAAATTAAATTTTAATATTTTGGAAATAAAAATTATCCAAAAAGAATCAGACCCTCATTAGATAAAAATACATTTCCACAAGTTCATGTCAATAATTAAAGTGAGGGTATGATTAGAACTCTAATATAGAATCCTAATACACAAATTTACCAACAAACAGAGTTACCTTCAATGATTTACCTTTTTGAAAAATATGGAGTATAAACAGTTTTGAAATGTTTGTATAGGAGCCCTAATAAAAAATTAACATGAATGTAAACATTTTTATGGCATGATAATAAAATCAAATTTTGGCCTATAAGTTAGGATAGAAAAATCATAAGTAAAGTCAAACAGTCACCAATACATTGTTTATCTATCTTTTTGAGTTTTCATGACTTTCTAATCTTCACAATATTAAATTCATTGTGGTACTCGTAGGTGGCTATGACAAGCAGAAACATACTTGTATCATTTAAGAAATATTTGCTTTTATTTTCTATTAGATGTCAGCTCATTAATTTAATACATTTTCTGCTGTACAAACAGAATGTTTATCATCATGCTCATTACAACAACATAAACAAACAAGCTACACGAAATTATATTAATAGAGTGTTCAGACTTAAAATTTCCACCAGATGGCAGGCCATCCCCTAAAATGCTAGAGCTTACTAGAAAGTACTTAAAAGGAAGGTGAAAATTTAATGTTTAAAAGAATATGTCTAAGAAACTGAAATAATCAAATACCATTAATTTAGGATCTTAATTCAAAATTAGTTATGATATTTAATATTTTTGGTTATATACATGTGTTAATATATAACTATCTGAGACTTGATCTTATTTTATAATTTGAGTAAAAATATATTAAAAATATCTTTTTGTTAGAAGTTACATATTATTAACAAAAGTGAATAACATTCAATGGTATGTTTTCCTAAATTATGAACACATTTCAAAATATATAATGTACATAAACATTAGTGAAGGCAAGTCTTATTATACATGAATGCAGAGATATTAAAAAACACAAGCCTTGAGAACTCACACTCTGCTATAAAGATTATAAAATAATGAAAACACTTACAACTTGTAGGACATTATAGTTATGCTTTCTGTGCAGAGAAGGAAAATTAATTTTAGTGCAAATATTTATTTATTGGGGGAGGAGGGAGACTTTTTTATAGAGAAAATACTGGTTTACTTGTGTCTTAAAGTGAAATTTAAATCCATCCATTTTCAACTGGGAAAATGGGGAAGGTTACTCAAGAAAAGATCAATGAGTTCTCATTTTATTCTGTATGATCAATCAGTTCTGTATGAGAATACAGAATAAAATGAGAACATCAAGAGAGGAGGCGAGAATACAAGATAATTGGCAAAGCCTTGAAAATCTACCAACAGATTTTAAAGAATAAATTATTTTAATAAAGCCCATTGAAAAATTAAAATGCAGGCTGGAAAATTGGAGGCAGGTTCGGTACCCTGGGATAGAGTAGATAAAAGCCTAATGGAAAACACAGAAGGAGAAATGTCATGGAAAAAAGGTGATGGATACAAGAGCTTCCATGAATAAGTCATATATCATTGGCAACTTATTATATGCCTTTAGTAATTCACACAAAACCATCACTTGATATGTGCCAAAGATTGTCCAAGGTGCTTGATATCCATTTTACTGATTTAGTATGAACAAAAGACAAATGACTTAGAAAAGGGAGAAAAGGTATGTATGTGTAAGAGTGTTTTAATCTGAGAGAGAGGATCAATGCTGCTTTAACAAGGCAGAAAATACATAGACAATAGGCCAAAATGGTGTTACCCTGGAGGAAAGGAAGGCAGTGGTAGTTATTTCAGATTCTGTGAATTGATCTTTTAAAGAATAGCCTAGTTGTTAGGTCTCATAGATAGCTGAAAATACAGATGAGACTGAAACTTTATAGTGATCTATCTGTGTTATAACAAAGAGTTTCCAATCAAATCTGAATAACAATCTTTTTGGAAGGAATGAGGTTGCCTTAATGGTGGTAGGGAAGAAAGTAAACAAAGATCCTGGAGAAAGCTAACACTGCAGTGAAAATTCATATATATACATTTATATAAAATAACTTAATATTAATAATACTTTATATGTGCTGAGGATCTATCATGTGCCAGGTACTCAGTAAGATGCTTTAATTTTTCTAGCCCTTTTCAAGCTCTATGAGGCAGGCACTTTTGCTATTTGAGTTATCTATATAAAGAAATAGGTACACAGAAGTTACAAATTTTGGTCAACGGGACCCAGCAAGTTTGTGACAAAGCTGAGGACTATGTCTCAATTATTTACTCTATATTTTGAGCTTTTCTTCGCCAGCTTATACTGTCTTCTCAGAAGGAGTTCATTCCAACCTCCTATTTATTTTTTTCTTTGATTTAATAAAATGATGAATTTCATTAACAAATGACCAAACTATAAAACATGATTTCATGTTTGCTATAAACTCTACTTGGGTGTAAGTTTTTGGCATTATATCAGATTCTACCATAGTTGTTTTTGTTTTTTTTTTTTTTCTATTTTTCATTTTATTTTTTCTTGTCATTTTGTATTGTTTTTAGAACTTTTACTTCTATATCTATAGGTAATATTGGTTTAATTGTTTATTTGTTTGTTTGTGTGTTTGCTTGACTTTTCCTGGTTATATTTGATCAAAAGAGAATCTTGAAATGTAGCCTATCTTTAAAACATACATATTTCAGCATATTGAACATTGGAGCAAGTGATCAGGATCTTATCATGGGAGTGTCTGGTATGTTATTGTTGTTGCTGTTAATTGCTATTGATGATGTTGGTTTCTGTGGTTCTTGGTTGGCAAAATAGTAATTTTTTTTTTCTTTTTAGACATGAGTGGGGAGAAGAAACCAGTGGAAAGAGAAGTTGACAAAACATGTGGGAGGGAAACTGATGACTAGTCCAGATGTTGAAGAGGTACTTGTGGAAAGAAATGATAACAGAAGAACACAAATTGACCTTGGGAAAAAGGCGTGCATATTTCTTTCAAAAACAAAGGGAGACAAAAGAAAGAATGAGAACTTGGAGAAATCTGCCATCTACAAAAAAAAAAAAAAAGTGGATTAAGCAGCAGGAAAATAATTATGGGCCTGGGCATTTAACCCTATCACTCATTAAAAATAAAAGGTGAAAAGATGAAAGAACAAATAAGAGAGAAGATAAGGGAAATTGGGAAACTTTGGATTTGAAACACAATACTGTGTAACTCAAGCACTAAATACGGAACAATGTTGCAACCAGAATATAAATGCAAAATGTGGAAGCTTATGGTTCTCTCTCAAGGGAATACAGGGATAGGGGAAAGGGAGGGGAGGGGAGGGGGGAGTATGGGTGGAGGGAGGGCAATTGGTGGGAACACACCTACCGTGCATCTTAGCAGGGTACTGGCGAAACTTATTAAAGGTAGAGTATTAATGTCTTTATATAGTGATCAAGGAAATGCCATGAAGGATATCTGTAACAGTATGATCAAAATATTTCTGAATGTATATGAATC